>LBNU01028502.1:70069-87242 GCA_014162995.1 Artemisia annua
AGCTGACGATCATACATGGCATGTTTCTCATGTTGTTGCAGATAAGCATAGAGTTGTTCATAGTTGGTGTTTATGAGTCCTTTGTTTAACTTCACAGCTGTGACAAACCGATCACATTCTGGTGACATGTTATTGACAAACTTTGAGTTGAGTTGGATATTGGGCATTGTCATTCTTGTCATTCTCATGTCATTCACTAGCTTGTGGAATCTGACATAGTAATCATTGATGCTTTCACCAGGGTTCATCTTAAAGTGCTCGAATTCATCATACAATTGAGACTCACGATCTTCCTTTGTTAGTTCTGAACCAGCTAGCAACATTTTGACATTGTCCCAAACGGCTTTGGCCACAGTGTTGAAGTTAATCAATTTGTAGATGTCCTTGGGTAGCCCTTGTACCACAATTTTTGAGGCTCGAATGTTGGCATCATATCGTTTCTTTTCCACTTCACTTAGATCATTGTAGGTACGAGGTCTGTCTATACCAAGAGTGACTGCCCCATCTTCACCAGTGGAGATAACATCTCTTGTGGTACCCATTTAAAATGGCCCTTCATCAATTGATCTCAGAATGTTCTCCCCATTTTCTTTACCCTGACAATACAAACGAATTCTTTGTGACCAAGACTCATAGTCATTTCTATCTAGCATAGGAGGTCGAGTATCGGACCCAGCAGCTTGGATGTCATCAAATGATGTAACAGTAGTCATGATGCGATCTTTAACGGGATTTTACAACTCGTGACTTAAACCGAAAAATAGATTCTTTCCCGGGATTTTACTAAAGTCAACAGAGGAAACCGAAAGATGAAGTATGGATTGTAAGCTAGGATTTAGAACTTAATCACAATGCAAGAGTTAATCGCCACACAAAAGTAAACGCCACCAAAAGATAATCGCCGCAGAGATAATCACCACAGAGAGTTAATCGCCTGAGAAGATAATCGCCACAAAGATAATCGCCACACAAAGTAATTGCTACAACAGTTAATCTCCACAAAAGTTAATCGCCACCCAAGTTAAACGCTTAACAGAGTTAAACGCCACCAAAGTTAAACGCCTCAAAAAGTTAATCGCCAGAAAAAGATAATCGCCAAAAAGACACTACAGTCCAAACTAGTCGCTGTCAACTTGTACTTAATCGCCACGAGAAAAACGCTGCTTGTACTTAATCGCCAACAAGAAAACTACCACAGAAAACTTAATCGCCACTAAGCAACACCTACTAAATCATTCACCAAATCAAACCAAGGACTGATATGACTATTCCAACACAAAACCTATGTAACTACAACCCTCCTAAGCATAAAGGTACAATCACATACTTTAACATCACAAAGATCAAACCAAGGTGTTTTCTATAGAAACTTATTCTAACCAATTACAACCACAAAAACCATCACAAATCCATGAATCTAAGGCCCTAAAATGAAACCTAGGCTCTTGATACCAATTGTAAGATATCACATATCATCAAACTCGTATGGTGTACATGGTTGGATCGTTTCAAGAAGAAAGAAAAGAAGAAGAAANTCCTAAGCATAAAGGTACAATCACATACTTTAACATCACAAAGATCAAACCAAGGTGTTTTCTATAGAAACTTATTCTAACCAATTACAACCACAAAAACCATCACAAATCCATGAATCTAAGGCCCTAAAATGAAACCTAGGCTCTTGATACCAATTGTAAGATATCACATATCATCAAACTCGTATGGTGTACATGGTTGGATCGTTTCAAGAAGAAAGAAAAGAAGAAGAAAGCTAGAGAGAGAAAGTAGAGGGAGAAAGAAGATGGCACCAAGAGAGAAAAACAAAAAAATAAGAAAAATAGATTATGAGAGGTGCACCCTCTCCAAGGATGGAGAGGGCCTTTTATATGTACATGAGTTGGTTGCCACTTGGGCTGCGGATCGGGCTAACAGTGGGTAAAGACCCGACCCGACTCCGCAAATACTAACTACTTCTAATCTACGTTTTACTAACTATTATAAATATTACGAGCTAAACAACGCTTAATCGTATCTGGGGTGACCGAATCTTTCTTATAAAAAAATCGTATTCCTAACAACATCATATTAACACTAGATCCTAAATCAGCCAAAGCAAACATATTAAAATTACGATCGTACATGGGAGCAGAAACTTTCGTGGGTTAGGCTCTTTTTTTGGCAGGTGGCAAGGAATCCATCCGTGTAAACAATTTCGTTCGTTTTCTTGTAAATAACTAACTCCACAAAATTCGTTACTTATTTTAAAATTAGTGTCGTCCTTTTCCTCTTGTATAGAGAGGACCTTGCATTCTTCCAAAACTACTTCGGATTTCCTGGTTTGGACATTTTTAGCTAATTGCCCAATTTGAGTTTTGAGGTTCTTAATTGCGGCATTTTGATTTCTCAAATTTCTTTCAGTATCCTCCTTCATTTTTTCCATCCATTCTTGGAATTTCTCATTCTTCTTTGAAGATTCTACGATATGCTTATTTACCATTTCATTAAGGTTGGGCTTCTTATTGTCGTATGAGGGTCGGTTGTCGATCTTAGTGTAATATCTTTGAGGCCCTACTCGGAATTTAACTCCATTTCCATCTGGTCCTTGAAATGGGTTTCAAACTTCTCTATATTTGATTTCTTCGATTCTTTGACTTCTTCCTTAAAGCTACACCCTTCGGTTGAACGAGCCACTTTGCCACTATCATACCATAATTGAACAGCATGCACATTCTCCTTAAGTTTCTCTATATCATGCCCCAAGCTTTCAAGCTTGTTGGTAATAAGAGTAATACTATCAGTGCTTCCCATAATGCTTCTACTACTTCCCCTTCATGCCACTTAAGAGAGTGGTCTGCCATATCTTCAATTGCCTTTAAGGCTTGAATGGGGGTTATCCCATGGATCAGCCCCTGAGAATCCAATATTTGGCAGGTGGAGATGTTGATCCCTTTGTAGAAGATATTGACTATCGGTTGCTTGTTGAGGTCGTGAGTAGGACATTTGAATAGTAAATCATTGTACCTTTCCCAAGCTTGGTACAATGTTTCGTCTCCATCCTGCTTGAAATTATGAATGTCTTCAAGTTGTTTTGTCTTTCTTGAAGAAGGGTAACACCTTTGGATGAACTGCTTCTTCAAGAGATCCCAAGTGTTGAGAGTCCCCGCTGGTAACCTCTCAATCCACCTCTTTGCTACTCCTGTGAGTGTCATAGGAAAAACACGAAGCATGATTGCATCGTGGGACACTCCCGGAATGTTGAACAAACTAACAATGTACTCCCTCCGTCCCATAATTATTGTCCTGTTTTGACTTTTAAAGTCTTTAGTCTTCAACTTTGACCTTAAACATTTTGCTTTGTGTTATATATTACTTGATGAAAAATGTATGAATGGATTGAGTTTTAAATATATTTTCATTGGTATAATTTTCATCAAATATTATATAACACATATAAACATATTTAAGGTCAAAGTTGCAAACTAAAGACTGAAAAAGTCAATACTGGACAATAATTATGGGACGGAGGTAGTATAAAACATTGTCAATGTGCTCATGAGCATCTTCCGTCTTGTTTCCTGAAAAGGGGTCTTTCCCCAATTTACATTTATATTTAGCCGACTTATCCTATAACACACACACTAATGGGCAGTGTATCCGATCAATATGTATATAGTGGTAAGCAGAGTGTCGATCACTAAGAGTGGAACGTAATTGCTAGTCTGTCTATCAGTATTTTAATATCCTAAGTTATTAAGTAACACATCAGAATGAGCTCTCCCTACACATGTATAGAACGTATTTTAGTAATACTGACAACAATGTTAAACAATGTTGAACAACAAAAAACGTACACTTACTCACATATTTGTTTAGTACCTAAAAAATGCAACCTTGACCAATGGGTTGGTGGTATCTAATTTAACCAAGCATGCGCAAGTTCGCAAAAACTCTTGAATGCAAGCATTGCTACCTCAAATTGTGGGACGGTTGTTGCTGCTGCACATCTCTGCAAATGTTCCTTGTAAGCTCTAGCATTCTATTGCAATTTCATATTCTCATGGATGTGCCTCAAACAGAATATGTGTTCTGCACTAGGGAATACTGCTGCTAAAGCTGGAATGATACCCTGCACAAAGGAACATAAATTCATTACTAATAAAAGTATCATTTATCAATTATATAAGTGAATATAACCAACTATAAATTAACATCACCTTTTGTCTGTCGATGATAAAAGTGTAGTATGATTATGCTAAGTGAGAATTCTGTTGATGGATTCTGCTGAAGAACTGGAATCTGCTGAAGATATGTTTCTGCGGAAGAATAGTTTCTGCGTATTGTGTTTCTGCGGATATAGATAAACCGCGTATTTTGTAATTTGGTTAGGATATGCATGAGTTTTATTAGGAGAAGATAATGCATATTTTCTATAGTTTATAGAATATACGTTTCTTGTGAAACGGTTTAGGGTTAGGGTTCCTTGTCTATAAAAGGAACATATTATTATATTTTATGTACGAGTTGAAAAACAATTTTTAATTTTTATAAAAGATCCATAGAGGATCAAAGAGTTCTTAGTATTCTGTGTTCTTGCTTGTGTTTGTTTCCGCTTTATAATACAAGTATTAGAGACTTTCTATTAGTGAGTTTGTGATTACATAAACATTGCTAATGATTCAAGAGTGCTCAAAGATCTATCAAGGTCTTAGCTTCAACAAGTGGTATCAGAGCCTCGGGAGAGTCTCTGTGATACTAAGAACATCACCTTTTTACACACTCATAACCAAAACAACCAACCATCATGCCTGGATCTGACAATGAGACAGAAGTTACGCACATTCAAAACACCGCATCCTTACAACAACTCAATCTCACAAACAGTAATGCAAAATTCCCTTACCTCAAGAAAGAAGAATGTGAACTTTGGGCTATGAAGATGCAGAACTGGATCACCAATATTGACTACAATCTTTGGAAGGTGTTCCTTAAAGGTAATAGCCCGAAAGGACTGGAACTGTCCAGAAGGAAGGATGGTACCATCCCCTTGATCTACAACTGCTGAGAGATTCTAAGCTGTGCAGAGGGAAAGTAAAGAAGAACTATTCTACCTTCGGCCCTATACCAGCAGATCACTTGGCGACTTTCACTTCATGACTGATGGCAAAAGATACTCTGGAATGCGCCATAAAAGCTAGGTTTGGTGGGAATAAGGAGTCCAGAAGGATGAGGAAATCAATGCTCAAGCAGCAGTTTCAAGAGTTTCAGATCACCGAGGAAGAAGGTATCCACAAGGGATATGACAAGTTCCACAAGATCCTGAGTCAACTGAATCAGCTGAAGGCCAGGCCAGACAATGAAGATAGCAATGCAAAGTTCCTGAGATCCTTACCTCCATCTTGGATGCAAGTAAGCATTGCACTCAAAGCTAAGGGTGGACTGGACATGATGTCTTTTGATGATCTATACAACAAGCTTAAAACTCTTGAGCCAGATGTCAGAAGTCCAATTCGTTCATCCACTCCCACTTACTCAGCTTTTGTCAGTTCCTCCTCAAATATGATGCCTCATATTTCAAGCCCAATTTCCTCAACTTCATCTTCATACACGACCACCAAATCAAATACTCAATCACAGTCCATCAGTGTATTAGAAGATGTACTTCACTCCTTTGTTGCTGACTATGAAAGTCAGCAACAACTATCTTAAGAGGATTTTGAACAGGTGGATCCATTGGATATGGAAGAGATGAACTTGAAGTGGCAGGTGGCAATGCTCTCATTGAACATCAAGAGGTTTGAGAACAAGTCTGGGAGAAAGTTTGGATTCAATGGAAGAGATCCAGCTAGGTTTGACAGAAGAAAGATCAAGTGCTATACTTGTGGACAGCTGGGACACTTCTCAAGAGAGTGCAAGGATAGGAAGACTACCGATGAGGTTAGGTACTCTACCTATCAGCAGAATCAAGGAGAGGTTGGAACTTCCAAAGCTGGACCTTCAAAAGCTTTGGTGACTGTGGATGATCATGTTGACTGGAAGACTCATGAACGTAGTGATGGTGAAGCTGATCAGAGTGGATTACTGGCCAGCTGTGATACAGAAGATCATCATGATCAAGTTGCCGTTATGGGCATCTCTCAAGTACAAAATTGTGTGTTTGGTTGTAGTATAAAATACAATGAGCTTAAAGAATCTTATGATGAATTGAAACCACAATATAATGAGTGTTATAAAGAACTTGAGGCATATAAAAATGGTTTAAGGACTTTAGAAAAACAAAAAATTTGGTTTCAAAAGAATCAGGCTACTTATGAAGAAAAAATTAGTGTGTTAAAAAGAGATTTAAAATGTGCACAAGATGAGTTGATATACACTAAGAAAGTAAATTCTAAATTAGAATCTGACAACCAAGTACTAAAAGAGGAGCTAGAGAAGGAAATAGCTACATACAAAAAGTGGTTGATCTTAGGTGATAATCTAGCTAGTTGTTTATATAGTTGTCAAGCTGTAAATTCTAATATAGGTTTAGGTTTTAAAAAGTATGTTGGCTTAGAAGCTAGGAATGACCTTGGTAGGACCACCCCAGCAGGTTTAGCTAATTAAGTTAAAGAAGGTTCATTACATGTTGTGCCTGGACCTATAAGAGGAGAACACATGCCCATTGACCTTTCCACCACTGTAGACTTTGATGGATCACATCATCTTTATGGCAAAAAGTCAAGTGACTTGCCTGACCCTAATTCTAATACTACTGACTTTGTCTCTTGTTCTACCAGTGACATGTCTTCTGACCAAGGGTTTACTGCCTATACAAGTTGTGATTCAAGTGACAAGTCAGACCTTCCCAAGCCTTCACCCAAGTGTCCATACAAGCCTGTTAGAGTTGCTGCTGATGATTTAAAGTCAAAGACAGTTTCCTCTGAAGACTTGTTATTTAATTCTTTGCCAAACAATAATTTTAATTCTGTCAAAAACAATTCTGTCAATGTTTGTGGTTTGAATGCTTTTCATGGAACATCTTTCACTGTTAATAAATCTTCTAAAAAGAAGAAATGTTTTGTTTGTGGAAGTAAATCTCATTTGATTAAGGATTGTAATTTTCATGAGCAAAGAATGGGTGTATGTGCTAGTCAGAAGAGACCTAGACCAATGTAGAAACATGTCCATGATATACCCTCTTATGTTCCACAAGCAGATTTAATTATGCTGATAAATCAGCTTCTGCTGATCAATCAGTTCCTGCTGATACATCTATTTCTGCTGATAGACCTTTTCAACCCAGTAGAAAAAGACAAGTTGCTAGACCATTCTATAGATCTAATAATTCTTACTTTTCGAATGGTTTTTGGCCTAGTTATTATCACCCAATGTATATGGGGTGGGGGGCACCATGGGATTCTGCTGTTAAGCCCTCAGCAGGTTGTTCTTGGACTAATAAGGGATATTCCATATTTGGCTGGTGGAGATGTTGATCCCTTTGTAGAAGATATTGACTATCGGTTGCTTGTTGAGGTCGTGAGTAGGACATTTGAATAGTAAATCATTATACCTTTCCCAAGCTTGGTACAATGTTTCGTCTCCATCCTGCTTGAAATTATGAATGTCTTCAAGTTGTTTTGTCTTTCTTGAAGAAGGGTAACACCTTTGGATGAACTGCTTCTTCAAGAGATCCCAAGTGTTGAGAGTCCCCGCTGGTAACTTCTCAATCCACCTCTTTGCTACTCCTGTGAGTGTCATAGGAAAAAAACGAAGCATGATTGCATCGTGGGACACTCCCAGAATGTTGAACAAACTAACAATGTATAAAACATTGTCAATGTGCTCATGAGCATCTTCCGTCTTGTTTCCTGAAAAGGGGTCTTTCCCCAATTTACATTTATATTTAGCCGACTTATCCTATAACACACACACTAATGGACAGTGTATCCGATCAATATGTATATAGTGGTAAGCAGAGTGTCGATCACTAAGAGTGGAACGTAATTTCTAGTCTGTCTATCAGTATTTTAACATCCTAAGTTAGTTTTACAATCTAATCTAACGCAGGGGGTTTAGTCTGAGATATTATCATGATTTGGTAGTTAAACAGTAAATTAAACTAATGAGAACAAATCAGCGAATGGCAAACACGTACACAAATAGATAATAGATACAGATAGAAGGCCTGTCCTGAGAATTAAGTAGCTTTTCACTTGTTTTATTGCTAGTTTTATATGTTGTGTATCGTAATATAATCTGTCTCGTNTACAATCTAATCTAACGCAGGGGGTTTAGTCTGAGATATTATCATGATTTGGTAGTTAAACAGTAAATTAAACTAATGAGAACAAATCAGCGAATGGCAAACACGTACACAAATAGATAATAGATACAGATAGAAGGCCTGTCCTGAGAATTAAGTAGCTTTTCACTTGTTTTATTGCTAGTTTTATATGTTGTGTATCGTAATATAATCTGTCTCGTTGGATTATAAATATAGGCGAGTAAACTCTTAATGATCACTCATGCCTATCCCACTCTCTAGACAATGGTTCGGCACACTTCACAATTGTATGTACAAAATTCGCTATTCTCTTTGTACAATATTCTCTAATGTGTTCTAAGCAGTAATGATGGGTGGATGCCTACCTCCCACTAGTTTCCAATTAAACACTTCACACATGTTATTAAGTAACACATCAGAATGAGCTCTCCCTACACATGTATAGAACGTATTTTAGTAATACTGACAACAATGTTAAACAATGTTGAACAACAAAAAATGTACACTTACTCACATATTTGTTTAGTACCTAAAAAATACAACCTTGACCAATGGGTTGGTGGTATCTAATTTAACCAAGCATGCGCAAGTTCGCAAAAACTCTTGAATGCAAGCATTGCTACCTCAAATTGTGGGACGGTTGTTGCTGCTGCACATCTCTGCAAATGTTCCTTGTAAGCTCTAGCATTCTATTGCAATTTCATATTCTCATGGATGTGCCTCAAACAGAATATGTGTTCTGCACTAGGGAATACTGCTGCTAAAGCTGGAATGATACCCTGCACAAAGGAACATAAATTCGTTACTAATAAAAGTATCATTTATCAATTATATAAGTGAATATAACCAACTATAAATTAACATCACCTTTTTTCTGTCGATGATAAAAGTGTAGTATGATTATGCTAAGTGAGAATTATGTTGATGGATTCTGCTGAAGAACTGGAATCTGCTGAAGATATGTTTCTGCGGAAGAATAGTTTCTGCGTATTGTGTTTCTGCGGATATAGATAAACCACGTATTTTGTAATTTAGTTAGGATATGCATGAGTTTTATTAGGAGAAGATAATGCATATTTTCTATAGTTTATAGAATATACGTTTCTTGTGAAACGGTTTAAGGGTTAGCGTTCCTTGTCTATAAAAGGAACATATTATTATATTTTATGTACGAGTTGAAAAACAAGTTTTAGTTTTTATAAAAGATCCATAGAGGATCAAAGAGTTCTTAGTATTCTGTGTTCTTGCTTGTGTTTGTTTCCGCTTTATAATACAAGTATTAGAGACTTTCTATTAGTGAGTTTGTGATTACATAAACATTGCTAACGATTCAAGAGTGCTCAAAGATCTATCAAGGTCTTAGCGTCAACAAGTGGTATCAGAGCCTCGGGAGAGTCTCTGTGATACTAAGAACATCACCTTTTTACACACTCATAACCAAAACAACCAACCATCATGCCTGGATCTGACAATGAGACAGAAGTTACGCACATTCAAAACACCACATCCTTATAACAACTCAATCTCACAAACAGTAATGCAAAATTCCCTTACCTCAAGAAAGAAGAATGTGAACTTTGGGCTATGAAGATGCGGAACTGGATCACCAATATTGACTACAATCTTTGGAAGGTGGTCCTTAAAGGTAATAGCCCGAAGAGGACTGGAACTGATCAAGAAGGAAGGATGTACCATCTTGATCCTACAACTGCTGAAGAGATTCTAGCTGTGCAGAGGGAAAGTAAAGTCAGAACTATTCTCCTTCAGGCTATACCAGAGGATCACTTGGGCGACTTTCACTTCATGACTGATGCAAAGGATATCTGGATGGCCATAAAAGCTAGGTTTGGTGGGAATGAGGAGTCCAGAAGGATGAGGAAATCAATGCTCAAGCAGCAGTTTCAAGAGTTTCAGATCACCGAGGAAGAAGGTATCCACAAGGGATATGACAAGTTCCACAAGATCCTGAGTCAACTGAATCAGCTGAAGGCCAGGCCAGACAATGAAGATTGCAATGCAAAGTTCCTGAGATCCTTACCTCCATCTTGGATGCAAGTAAGCATTGCACTCAAAGCTAAGGGTCGACTGGACATGATGTCTTTTGATGATCTATACAACAAGCTTAAAACTCTTGAGCCAGATGTCAGAAGTCCAATTCGTTCATCCACTCCCACTTACTCAGCTTTTGTCAGTTCCTCCTCAAATATGATGCCTCATATTTCAAGCCCAATTTCCTCAGCTTCATCTTCATACACCACCACCAAATCAAATACTCAATCACAGTCCAGCAATGTATTAGAAGATGTACTTCACTCCTTTGTTGTTGACTATGAAAGTCAGCAACAACTATCTTAAGAGGATTTTGAACAGGTGGATCCATTGGATATGGAAGAGATGAACTTGAAGTGGCAGGTGGCAATGCTCTCATTGAACATCAAGAGGTTTGAGAACAAGTCTGGGAGAAAGTTTGGTTTCAATGGAAGAGATCCAGCTAGGTTTGACAGAAGAAAGATCAAGTGCTATACTTGTGGACAGCTGGGACACTTCTCAAGAGAGTGCAAGGATAGGAAGACTACCGATGAGGTTAGGTACTCTACCTATCAGCAGAATCAAGGAGAGGTTGGAACTTCCAAAGCTGGACCTTCAAAAGCTTTGGTGACTGTGGATGATCATGTTGACTGGAAGACTCATGAACGTAGTGATGGTAAAGGTGATCAGAGTGGATTACTGGCCAGCTGTGATACAGAAGATCATCATGATCAAGTTGCCTCTATGGGCATCTCTCAAGTACAAAATTGTGTGTTTGGTTGTAGTATAAAATACAATGAGCTTAAAGTATCTTATGATGAATTGAAACCACAATATAATGAGTGTTATAAAGAACTTGAGGGATATAAAAATGGTTTAAGGACTTTAGAAAAACAAAAAATTTGGTTTCAAAAGAATCAGGCTACTTAAGAAGAAAAAATTAGTATGTTAAAAAGAGATTTAAAATGTGCACAAGATGAGTTGATATACACTAAGAAAGTAAATTCTAAATTAGAATCTGACAACCAAGTACTAAAAGAGGAGCTAGAGAAGGAAATAGCTACATACAAAAAGTGGTTGATCTCAGGTGATAATCTAGCTAGTTGTTTATATAGTTGTCAAGCTGTAAATTCTAATATAGGTTTAGGTTTTAAAAAGTATGTTGGCTTAGAAGCTAGGAATGACCTTGGTAGGACCACCCCAGCAGGTTTAGCTAATTATGTTAAAGAAGGTTCATTACATGCTGTGCCTGGACCTATAAGAGGAGAACACATGCCCATTGACCTTTCCACCACTGTAGACTTTGATGGATCACATCATCTTTATGGCAAAAAGTCAAGTAACTTGCCTGACCCTAATTCTAATACTACTGACTCTGTCTCTTGTTCTACCAGTGACATGTCTTCTGACCAAGGGTTTACTGCCTATACAAGTTGTGATTCAAGTGACAAGTCAGACCTTCCCAAGCCTTCACCCAAGTGTCCATACAAGCCTGTTAGAGTTGTTGTTGATGATTTAAAGTCAAAGACAGTTTCCTCTGAAGACTTGTTATTTAATTCTTTGCCAAACAATAATTTTAATTCTTTCAAAAACAATTCTGTCAATGTTTGTGGTTTGAATGCTTTTCATGGAACATCTTTCACTGTTAATAAATCTTCTAAAAAGAATAAATGTTTTGTTTGTGGAAGTAAATCTCATTTGATTAAGGATTGTAATTTTCATGAGCAAAGAATGGGTGTATGTGCTAGTCAGAAGAGACCTAGACCAATGTGGAAACATGTCCATGATATACCCTCTTATGTTCCACAAGCAACTCACTCAACCAGCAGATTCAATTATGCTGATAAATCAGCTTCTGCTGATCAATCAGTTCCTGCTGATACATCTATTTCTGCTGATAGACCTTTTCAACCCAATAGAAAAAGACAAGTTGCTAGACCATTCTATAGATCTAATAATTCTTACTTTTCGAATGGTTTTTGGCCTAGTTATTATCACCCAATGTATATGGGGTGGGGGGCACCATGGGATTCTGCTGTTAAGCCTTCAGCAGGTTGTTCTTGGACTAATAAGGCATATAACTATAAAACAAGGTCCAAGAACAATGGTGGATCTTGTACATCTACATGGCCTAACTCTTATGATCCACAAGGCAGGCTCAAGTCAGTAATGACTTGAGTCTCCAAAGTGTACTTATACTTTGTATATTNTGTATATGGGGTGGGGGGCACCATGGGATTCTGCTGTTAAGCCTTCAGCAGGTTGTTCTTGGACTAATAAGGCATATAACTATAAAACAAGGTCCAAGAACAATGGTGGATCTTGTACATCTACATGGCCTAACTCTTATGATCCACAAGGCAGGCTCAAGTCAGTAATGACTTGAGTCTCCAAAGTGTACTTATACTTTGTATATTTTTTTGTTGTTTTGTAGGATCATCCCTGAAAAGTAAAGAAGTTGGAATAGTAGATAGTGGTTGTTCTAGGAGCATGTCAGGAAAAAGAGCAGAGATGATTGATTTTGTACCCATAGAAGGTGGAGACAATGTGACTTTTGGTAGAGGTGGTGGTAGAATCACAGGGAAAGGAAATATTAGAACACCAAAATTGGATTTTGAGAATGTGTATTATGTAAAGGAACTTCAACACTTCAACTTGTTCTCAGTATCACAAATTTGTGACACAAAGAACAAAGTATTCTTCTCTGAGGATGAATGTCTTGTACTCTCTAAAGACTTCAAACTTCCAGAAGATACATCAATTCTGCTGAGAGTTCCAAGGAACAACAATTTATACACATTCAACATGAATGGTGTCCAACCTGAAGGTGATCTAACATGTTTGGTGGCTAAAGCATCCCTGGATGAATCTACAAAATGGCGCAGAAGGTGGCTCATGTGAATTTCAAGACCATCAACAAGCTTTCTAAACTTGGTCTAGTTCAAGGACTTCCTTCTAAAGTTTTCACCAATGAGCACAATTGTGTTGCCTGCAATAAAGGGAAGAAAGACAGAGCCTCATACAAAGCAATTACAGCTGTGAGCACTATCTCAGAACCTCTTCAGTTGCTGCATATGGATCTCTTTGGTCCAACTCAAGTAAGAAGTATTGATCATAAGTACTTCTGTTTGGTAATCACTGATGATTATAGCAGGTTTTGTTGGGTATTCTTTTTGAAAACTAAAGATGAAACATCTCAAATTTTAAAAGAATTTGTTACCCTTGTTGAAAACCAACTAAACAAAAAGGTTAAAGGTATTAGGTGTGATAATGGGACAGAGTTCAAGAATGTTGTTTTGATAGAGCTTTGTAACTCTAAAGGGATAAAAAGGGACTATAGCAATCCAAGAACCCCACAACAAAATGGAGTTGCTGAAAGAAAGAATAGGACCTTAATAGAGGCAGCAAGATCAATGCTTGCAGACTCTAAGTTACCCACAATGTTCTGGACTGAAGCAGTAAGTACTGCTTGTTATGTTTTGAACAGGATATCTATCACTAGACCTCATTTCAAGACACCTTATGAACTTCTCACTGGGAAAGTTCCTTCTATTCATTACCTCAAACCTTTTGGATGTCAAGTGACCATTTTGAACACTAGTGATCCACTTGAGAAATTTGATGGAAAAGCTGATGAAGGGTACATTGTGGGATATTCAGCTCATAGTAAGGCATATAGGGTATATAATCTAAATGCTAAAAGGATAGAGGAGACTCTTAACCTGATATATCTAGAAGACAAGACTAATGTTCAGGGTCAAGGTCATGCTTGGTATTTTGACCTGGATTACTTAACAAATTATTTGGGTTATACTAGATTTGTTGCTAACCAATCTGCAGGTACACAAGAATCTCCCTCTAACAATGTAGGTGTCCTGGATGATGACTCAGAAGATGAGTCTGATCTTGATGAACAAACCATTGTTGTACCTTCATTTCCTCCTAACCAGTTTGCAGGTAATGGTGCAAAAGATTCTCCTGTTATGAATGAAGAAGAGTCACAATATGCAGAGGATCTTGCTAGACTCAATAAGCAAGAGCATGCAGCCACTCAAGAAGCTGAGAGGCTTGGTGAGAAGTTTGCAAAAGATGCTGAAGCACTCCTGACAATCAGCACAAGCAGTCAGTGGAAACCAGGATACTGCTGACAGTTCTACTGACAGTTCACCTGTTTCTCCTGAAATCACCAAATCTGCTGACAATCCTGCTGCATATACTCCCATTTCTACCAAGGTGTCCACAGACTTTGGAGAACCATATACCAGATTTCCAAGTCCTTCAGATCTTGGTAATCACCAACCCAAAGCAGGCATCTTCACCTCATCTTCCTATGACAGTATTTTTGAACCAACAATGACCAATCTTGATACCACAATTGCTGTCAACCCCAATGCAACAAAAAGGATCAACTAACTACATCCACAGGAAAATATTATTGGTGATCCTAAAGACCCTGTTAAACCTAGAAGCACAGTGAAACAAACTAAGTATGGAGAAGTTGCTTTTATTTCCTATGTCTCAAATTAACAAAGANTAGAAAAACTACTCTAATAGGTCTAAGGGTGGAAGGAAGATTCTTTTTGTATTTTTATGTTTTATGGAAAGCAAGTAAAATCTCGGTTTTGGAAGAAGGGCGGAATTAGTTGCTAGTCAACTAACCCAAGTTTACTACTTATAGATGGGAAGTATGCAATTGGGACAAAATGGATTTTGAAGAATAAAAGGGATGCAAGGGGTATAGTGGTCAAAAACAAAGCAAGGCTAGTAGCTCAGGGGTTCAGGCAGGAAGAAGGAATAGATTATGATGAGGTTTTTGCACTAGTTGCTAGAGTAGAGGCCATTAGGATTTTCTTGGCCTATGCATCTTATATGGGCTTTATGGTTTATCAGATGGATGTGAAATGTGCATTCTTATATGGTGAGATTGAAGAAGAAGTCTATGTCACTCAACCCAAAGGTTTTGAAGAACCTGATCATCGTGATTATGTTTATAAGGTTGTCAAAGCTCTTTATTGCCACCATCAGGCACCAAGAGCTTGGTATGCTAGACTCTCAGCATTTCTGTTGAAGCATGGATACAGAAGGGGTGCCATTGACAAAACACTCTACCTTAAGAAGAATTCCAGGGATATTATACTTGTGTAAGTTTATGTGGATGACATTATCTTTGGCTCCACTAATGAAGCTTGGTGCAGGGAATTTGAGAAGTTAACGAAGGGTGAGTTTCAGATGAGTGCCATGGGGGAGCTTACAATCGTTTTGGGTCTACAATTAAGCAGAAACCAGATGGTATACTTATTAGTCAAGATAAATATGTGAGGGACATTTTGAAGAAGTTTGGCATGGAAAGTATCAGAACCGCTACTACACCTTATGAAGCTCCTAAACCAAAGAACAACATTGAACCAGATCCTGCTGTGAATGTTCACTTATACAGATCCATGATTGGTTCATTGATGTATTTAACAGCATGTGTAAGTTTATGTGGATGACATTATCTTTGGCTCCACTAATGAAGCTTGGTGCAGGGAATTTGAGAATTTAACGAAGGGTGAGTTTCAGATGAGTGCCATGGGGGAGCTTACTTTCTTTTTGGGTCTATAAGTTAAGCAGAAACCAGATAGTATACTTATTAGTCAAGATAAATATGTGAGGGACATTTTGAAGAAGTTTGGCATGGAAAGTATCAGAACTGCTACTACACCTTATGAAGCTCCTAAACCAAAGAACAACATTGAACCAGATCCTGCTGTGAATGTTCACTTATACAGATCCATGATTGGTTCATCGATGTATTTAACAGCTTCAAGGCCTGACATTACATTTGTTGTGATTGCTTGTTCAAGGCATCAAGTTACACTACTTAATTCTCACTTGAATGCAGTCAAAAAGATCTTCAAGTACCTCAAAGGCCAACCTAACCTAGGTCTTTGGTACCCAAAAGAGTCCCCTTTCAAGTTGGAAGCATATAGTGATAGTGACTATGCTGGTACAAATTTGGATAGAAGGTCCACAACTGGAGGTTGCCAATTTCTTGGAAGAAGATTGATTTCTTGGCAGTACAAGAAACAAACAATAGTTGCTACCTCATCTACTAAAGCAGAATATGTTTCTGCTGCCAGTTGTTGTGGGCAGGTACTTTGGATATAGAATCAGTTGCTGGATTGTGGGTTTAATTTCATGAATACCACAATCTTTATTGATAATCAAAGTACCATATGCATTGTTAAAAATCCAGTGTTTCACAATAGAACAAAGCATATTGAGATTAGGCACCACTTTATAAGAGATGTGAGAGTGATATTGTCCATTTCCTTTATATTATGTCTACATATTATCAACCGAGAGATGTGAGTATCCAAACACTACATGAGAGGTGCTAGTATATTTTCTCCGTGCTTATTTTGAGTAAAGCGGAACGACTAAATCTTGTAATTACTTTTAAGTTCGCATTAAATGACCTCTAACTTGTTTTTCAATTGGGAATAAAAGCGCATTTGCTTGAGGACAAGCAAATCTCAAGTGTAAGGGTATTTGATGAGACGAAAAATGTTACGTTTTTAGGGGTCGGTTTGAGTCCTAATTCGTATGTTTTTGGTTCGGATTTCACCCAAAGTCGTTTCTTTTCTCATTTTAGGTACTTTTGAAGGGAAAATCCCAAAAGAAGCATTTTCGGGCGTTTTCGGAGTGAAAAAGTGCGGAAAACAACAAAAACTCAAAAGACCTTGAAGATCACAGAAGGTGACGCCGTCACACTCTACAAGGTGACGCCGTCAGGAACAAGGGAAGTCCAGAAGTGGAAAAAAGACTCGTGACGGGCCAGAGAGTTTGTAGTGCAAAATTGTGACGTCGTCAACCAAGGCCGTCAGATTTGGAACCAGCAAT
>LBNU01028502.1:94966-115199 GCA_014162995.1 Artemisia annua
TTTACTTTTTCGCTGCAACTTTGACTAAAGAGTACTTGTACTCTAAACGATTTGTAAATCGAATGATATGTTTTGGTCACATTTCAAACGTCCCGAGTTGTGGTCGTTTACTATAAATGTGCCTGGTTTCTATTTTCGTAATACCCCCAGCACGATAGCTGCCATATTTGAGTTGGGGGTGTTACAACATTCATGGAGTCATCTTCAGAGTTTATCAGAGTTCTTCAAAGTCTAAGTAAAGACTCATCACTTCTTGAGGCCGAACTCAGCAAGTGAAGTCCCTGAACCGAGAAAAAGATTATGGAATCAGGAATTTTGATCCCCTCATCAAACCAAAAAACAAATAGGCGGGACTTTATTGAAGTGATAAATGAAAGGTACTTATCAAGAAAATGAATAAAGTACAAGAGTTTCTATAAAAAAGGTAAACAGTTATCAACACTGTACCCGAAAGCAAGGTTGGGTGTGTTCCAATAATAGAAACATTTAATGCAGTAAGGTAAGGTCGCAGAAATCGCTAGGCGCTAGCCGGGAGGCCAAGTATCGCCTAGCGATTAACCGGTTAGGCGGGGATTAGCAGAAATTAATCGGATTGGAACTTTTATATATAAATTTATAAAATTCTGAAACTATATGCCTGATTTAACCAATTTTTTTTCCCGATTTGGCCGATTTATGCCATATTTGCCGATTTTTATCCGTAATCGAGTTGGCCGATTTATCCGTTTTTAGTCCGATTTATCCGATGTTGGTTCGATTTTGCCGATTTTTATCCGATTCATCGGTATGTTGATCGACTTTTTACGAAATCGATTAATAAGGCTGATTAGTAAAAATCTAGGCGGTTAATCCCTTTCTAGCGCATAGGCGTCGATTAATCGGCCGCCTAAGCCAATTTTTGCAACAGGGTACAAGTGTACCTTCCTAGTAAATGGTTGACACTTTGCTTTTAACCCACGGGTATGCACCTCGCGTTTGCCTATATAAAGGAATGTTGTAAAGGAGTAAATGACTCGTACAATTAAGGTGTTAGCATTAACGAGAGCCTTTACTCCTCTTAACACTAAGTCCCTGAACTTACTTAGTTATTAGCATAGTTCTTACTTAAACATATAAATTTGGTTTATGTTTAAGAAAGTGAGGATATCACATTACACTATGTCACTCAACTTTGATTGTTATTCCAGAAACAATCTTAGTAAATTATTTGATTCATTCAAATAAAAATTTAAACGTTGAAAAACTTTCTTGTGTTATTTTGTGTAAACTGTTTTTAGTATGCTTGTTATTAACTCGTTTAAACATACATTAAGTTGACATGATGAAGTGATTTAACTTGGTACTTAAGCTTATAATCCTTCAAAGGTAACAACAATAATATTACATATCAGCAAGAATAAGAAATTGACTCGTTCTAATTTATTCACAACTTGACAGAGAGATCTATGCAGTTTTTTCAAAGTTAAAATAGATTCAATGATGTCAATTCTTGATCATTTTAACCTTAAAAATTACATGTAGTGGCTCCTTCTTGTACATTGCTATATCCATTTTCTCCTCCATGTTAATATCCTTCGGGTTTAAGTTGTTGGGAGTGAACCAATCAAAGTTTGCGACCAAAGAAGCAACGGTTACTAAGATCACCTTAGATGCCATTATTTCACCAGGACACATTCTTCTTCCCGACCCAAATGGTAGGTATCCGAAGTCGTTCCCTTTGTAGCTCAAATTTGATCCAATAAATCTTTCAGGTTTAAAACTCAAAGGATCGTCCCATATCTTGGGATCACGATGGATTGCCCAAACGTTAACTAGTATTTGACAATCTTTAGGAACAGTGTACCCCATAATTTCACATGTTTGTGTAGCTTTGCGAGGTATAAGAAGTGGTCCGGGAGGATGTAATCTTATGGTTTCCTTGAAGCAAGCTTCTAAGAAGGGAAGACAAACCAAATCCGACTCTTTTACAACATTATTTTTGCCTATTTGTGTAGTGACTTCATCTCGAACCTTTTGCATCACTTCTTGATTTTTGAGAAGCTCGGCAATAAACCACTCGATAGTCAAACTTGTGGTTTCGGTTCCTGCCGCAAATAGCTCCTACGAAAGAAAATTAAAAATTAGACAAGTTACATACAATGCTACAAACATGCGGAATATACAGGCGAGAAAAAGGTGTATACTTTAAGGATTCTCCTTGAAGAGCGGATTATTTTATTAGAAAACTGTCAAGGTGCCAGAATAAACAATACATGATCGGTTGCGCGTTATTATCACTTGTAAAGTGTGTAAAATAGTTTTACATTAATATTGGTGTGCATTAACAGATTTAAGCACTTACAAAAATTAATAAAAATAAAAATTACTGACTGTATTAGTTATAGTAGATGATTATTGACAGACTAGAAAATGTCACTAGGTGATAGCCACTACTGAGACTTAAGAAAATGTTTCTTACTCCCTCCGTCCCATTTAATAAGTCCATGTTTGAAAAGTTAAAGTCTTTTTCTTCGGAGTTTGACCGTAATAATTTTTTTTCGTGTTATATAATATTTGATGAAAAGTATACCAATAAAAATACATTTAAAACACAAATCAATTTATATATTTTGTATCAAGTATTATATAACACGAAAAAAAATAATTACGGTCAAACTTTGAAGAAAAAGACTTTGACTTTTCAAAAATGGACTTATAAAATGGGACGGATGTAGTACTTTTTTTTAACCTTCATATTTTCTAAAAGATTGTGGGAAAAAGTTTGTGAGTTAGTGTTGGTGACAAGCCCCAACAACACAGACTGTTTTTTTGTCACTCAATAACGACAGGTGAAAATAGTTTATAACTTTATTGACACTTTTAGTTTGTCACTAATATATTTCTTGTAGTGTTTTTTTTTCTTTTAAATTTTTTTGTGCTTAATTGTACATGTAAAAACAATTTGGACTTCAATAGTAAGTGAGAGAGAGAGCAAGAGAAAGACCTCCATCAAAGGATTAATCTGTTGATTTGTGAAGCCTTTTTCAATCAAGAGATCAACAAAATCTTTTGGAGATGAAGAAATACTGCTTTCATTTCTTTTCCTTTGAAGACTATCAACCCAAATACCACCTAGCTCATGTTCTATGATATGCATAACTTTTTTATACCAACTTTGCATATCCCATTGACCCAATATCGGAAACATATCTGCCAACTGTGGCTGTGCAACTAACATTATAACTCTTCTTACTGCATCCATAATTCCTGCCCCTATACCATTTCCTTCATAATCAACAAGATCCATGGACAACGACGCATTTCCTAAGATGTTCATCGCAGTTACAAACGCGACATCCTTTATAACTATATCTTCACCTTCCTTTGAAGCTAAATACTTCACCATGTCGTAAACTTTGTTTTCCCTTATATTCGCACGAGACTCCAAAACCTTGCCTGAAAGAAGGTCAGTTCTGTATATATTGCGTAAATACCTCCAACCATCATCACATTCTGATGTGAACACAAGATTCATATTGTGAACGGTTGGTTCTTTGCTTCTTAGCAATATCGATACATCTCGACCAGAAAGCGCATGATCATGAGTCTTGAGAATCTCTGAAGCCACGTTGGGTGATGACCCGACAATAAGGATTCTTTGACCGATACGAAGTGAGATTAGTGGTCCATATACTTGGGCCATTTTGGCAAGACGAATATGAGGATTTACTCTTCCAATTTGAAAAATGTTGCCTAAGATTGGCAATGGACGCGGCCCGGGTGGAAGTGGGAGCTTTTTTATCGAAGAATTACGCTTGATGATCATTCGAAAGATGAAGAATATGAGTGACAAAGGAATTAAGAATATCATCATCTCTTTCATTGTAGTTGCTCCCAGATTCATTGCGCCGAACTGCCCAAGCTTAGTTTGTGAACTACCATAACTTTACTAGAGATCTCAAATAGCCGAAAGTCAAAAGAGTACAACCACAAGCGGATGTTAACATGTTATTTAATTAAAGACACGTTCTTTAAGCTATAATTATAAAAATTATCTATTGCATTATTGAATACAGGGTGTTGTTTTTTTTTTTATTTTTATTTATGTTGCTTATTAAGTAGTTACATTGATGTCGCAGAATACGATAAGCGATCTTGACCAGGCAGCACATCCACTTTTTAACATGAATGCATGTGCCCGTGATAGTGTGATACATAATATAAATCTAACGTGTATATTTATTGGAAGAAGCAATATCTATCATCAGCTAGTTGCAAACAACTTCTAAGAGCAAGGGGTGTAGTGAATTCATTTTCTATTCATTTGAGTCCCACTTGGTGTCGCATTATATTAACACTCCCATAACAAAGCTCTCCTATATCATAACTCACAACAAACCTCTTCATTTAGATCCCACTCACTCTCAATTATATTTTCTTTTCATTAAATGCAACGGATATAAAATCACTGCGTTTGTCTTTATTCACTTCGTTTGAACGAAGTGGGAAGCAGCGAACCACAACGGCGAGCATTGTTGGTATGGTGGCGAGGTGCGGCGAGTTGGACACGTAAGAACGGTGAGGGTGAAGAATCGCCACACGATATGCTCTAAGTGACGAATTGACTCTTTTGAAAAAGAAGAAAAAGGCTTCACTCGGTTTGATTTTCTGTGACGGCGAGTTTAAAAATCATAGATTAGTCGGCCTAAAAAAAATCAAAAACCAGAGTTACCCAAAATAAATAAAACATCTATCATATTAAAAAAAATGTTTTCCTTACTATAAGATGACACTTTGAAACATGCAGAGATGCACAAACACCTGATCAATAATACCTCATCTTATTTTGTTACAACTTACATAAGGCCTTTAAGTTACTGATGAGGATAAATAAAAATAACTCGGTAGCATGCACAATCGAAGACATTAATTCTTAGACAGCTCGTTGAGCTTAAAGATAACACGGAGGGGTTCTTTCTTTAGCAATGATATTTCGAGTTTCTCGTCCATGTTAATCTCCTTATGGTCCATGTTATCGGGAAGAATCCAATTAAAGTTTAGGATCAAAGAAGCAACGGTTAGAAGCATTGTCTTGGAAGCCATTGCTTCTCCGATGCACATTCTTCTTCCCGATCCAAAAGGTAGGTATCCATAATCGGTCCCTTTGTAACTTAAATTGGTTCCAATAAATCTTTCAGGTTTGAAGCTCAAATGGTCGTCCGAGATCTTGGGATCGCGATTAATTGCCCATACGTTCACGAATATTTTACTACCTTCAGGAATCGTGTATCCCATTATCTCACATGTTTGCATAGCTCTACGAGGCAACAGAAGTGGTCCTATAGGGTGCAATCGTAGTGCTTCCTTGTAACAAGCTTCCAGGTACGGGAGGTAAGGGAGATGAACTAGATCCGACTCTTTCACTATATTTCCATTTATATGTTTCATAACTTCATCCCTTGCCTTTTGCAACACATCTTGATTTTTTAGAAGCTCGGCAATAAACCACTCAATAGTTAAACTCGTAGTTTCAGTACCTGCCGCAAATAGCTCCTATGATAGAAAATCAACTAGATAAAAAATAAGTTACATAAAAGATTATTATGATTATACTGCCAAAAACAAAATACTGACTAAGCAAGTTTGACATTAAAATGCCATTTTCTTATTAGAATATCAAAAAGAAAGCGATACTGTTCGTTTTTCACAGGTTCATATACTTCAGGTTTCCAGGATCATCAATAATCAAACAAGCATCATGTATAAACCATCATCAAGAACAATATAAGAACAAGAGAGTGGGTTTGAACCCTTGAATAATACTGATATATAATGAACGAAGGGTTAATCTTTACAAAGAATCATATCCTATATATACTACATGAAGCGGTATCAATGAACATCCAAACGTTGTGATTTTTGGGATGTAACCGTTTCCTAATAACTACCCTAACTGCTGCGAATGGGCCTAACAGATATGGACCCATATTACAGACATATTAAACTGACCCAATACTAAATACAAACATACGTATTACATAATAACTAAAAGTCTTAAACATTAACAATAAACATTTGATCTAAAACATTAAAGGCTAACATTTCCCCCCCTAATGATTTAGCATCAAATTATCCTGAGTGATCTTCATTGTTTCTTCAAGCAATGTATTCAAAGTTCATTGCTGTCTTGACTGCTATCATGTTGTCTTCTTCATCATCTTCAAGACTAACACCAAAACGCTTCTGACTTGTTTCTATTGCTCCATCATTCACTGTCTTATCCTTCTGGCCTAGCAGGTCCATGGCATCAGCATCTTTGCTTGCTTCTCCCACTTCTAAAGGCTTTTCAACCCAAGGCACTTGAGCAGTTTCATGGTAAATTACAACTAGATCAACAAACTTTTTGTAACAGTCTCAACTGCTTCATCATCTTTGGTATCTAGTCCTTGAAGTTTTGCAATCATTCCACACTTGTCACTCAAAACAATTCACGTGTACCCTTTTCTCTTTTTCCTTCTTTGTTTGAATCTGGTCTTCATGTCCCTCTTCTTCTTTTTGTGTCGATTTGNCAAGGCACTTGAGCAGTTTCATGGTAAATTACAACTAGATCAACAAACTTTTTGTAACAGTCTCAACTGCTTCATCATCTTTGGTATCTAGTCCTTGAAGTTTTGCAATCATTCCACACTTGTCACTCAAAACAATTCACGTGTACCCTTTTCTCTTTTTCCTTCTTTGTTTGAATCTGGTCTTCATGTCCCTCTTCTTCTTTTTGTGTCGATTTGAAACAATTTGTGCCCTAGACGACTTTGTTTGTCTCGGCTTTATCTCCAAAAGAACTCGCAAGTTCTCGGTAAACAACAAGTTGTTGTTCTCGTTGTTTCTGGTTTCCAAATCTGTGTGGACTCTCGAGTTCTACAAAATATCGCCAAGTATTCTTGTAACTTCAACCATGGCGAAAAACCAAAATTCAATCTTAATCCCTTTTGAATCTTGAGTGATGATCAAAATCATGAATTGTTGTGTTGTTTGATTCCTCGTCGCTCTGATACCATGTTCGTTTTTCACAGGTTCATATACTTCAGGTTTCCAGGATCATCAATAATCAAACAAGCATCATGTATGAACCATCATCAAGAACAATATAAGAACAAGAGAGTGGATTTGAACCCTTGAATAATACTGATATATAATGAACGAAGGGTTAATCTTTATAAAGAATCCTATCCTATATATACTACATGAAGCGGCATCACTGAACATCCAAACGTTGTGATGTTTGGGATGTAACCGTTTCCTAATAACTACCCTAACTGCTGCGAATAGGCCTATTGGGTTAACAGATATATGGACCCATATTACAGACATACTAAACTGACCCAATACTAAATACAAACATACGTATTACATAATAACTAAAAGTTTTAAATATTAACAATAAACATTTGATCTAAAACATTAAAGGCTAACAGATACCTCCATCAAAGGATTGATCTGTTGATTCGTAAACCCTTTCTCTATCAAAATATCAGTGAAATCTTTTGCATATGAAGAAATATTGCTTCGATTATGTTTACTTTGAAGACTATCTACCCAAACATCACCAAGCTCTCATTCAACAATATGCATGAACTCTTTATACCAACCTTGTAAATCCCAACGACTAAATATGGAATACATGTCGGCTAAAATTGGCTTTGCACCTAACATGGTAAGTTTTCTTACAGAGCTCATAATCCTCGCACCTACACCATTGCCCTCAAAGTCGACAAGGTCAATCGATAAAGATGCATTACCAAGAATGTTCATGGATGTTACAAACACAACATCCTTTATAACTTTACATTCACCTTTTTTTGAAGCTAAGTACTTCACCATCTCTATAACCTTATTCTCCCTAATATTCACACTAGAGTCCAACGCTTTGCCTGAAAAAAGCTCGGTTTTGTAGAGATTGCGTAAATTCCTCCAACCATCATCACAATTTGATGTGAATGCAAGATTCATATTGTGAATTGTTGGTTTCTTGTTTTGTAACAATCTTGATACATATCGACCAGAAAGAACATGGTCATAGGTCTTGAGAATCTCTGAAGCAGCAATAGATGATGACCCGATAATTAGGGTTTGTTGACCAAGCCGAAGAGACATAAGTGGTCCATGCACTTTAGCCATCTCGGCTAGATGAACATGTGCATTCTTTCCAATTTGGAAAATGTTGCCTATAATCAGCCAAGGGTATGGACCAGGCGGAAGTGGTGGCTTTTTAGAAAAATTCCGTCCGGTAATCGTTCGAAAGAACAAGAAAAGGAGTAGCAAAGAAGCTAAGAGGACGGTAACCTCTCCCGTAGTAAACGTCTTGTTCTTTTTTAAACTATAACAAAGAAGGGAAGAAATTTACAGTTAGGCAATCATAAATGTGCAAATTAATGTTGATCGAGCTAACTTCATTTAACTAAACTAGCTCAAGCATTACTAATTCAAGTTATGAACGAGATGAAGATTGATTAGTCCACCTAATGTGAAAATGCTACCATAACTACAAAAAAGGAAACAATGATATGGAGATAATACCTTAAGGGAAGTCCATTGAGAAGAATGTTAAAAATTGATTACACAGTTTCACAAATGTATCTTCGTGACCATTTTCAATCCCTTAACATGTACACCGACCTGGGGAGTTTCGAACCTGAAATCTCTTGTGAAGACAATATGCCGACTTGGCGGTGGTTAAATAGCGTACTTCAATATATTTAATGGAGAATTTACACTCCAAAACCGGATATAACTTATTAGTACGTACCGTGGTCTTTCTTTTCACGAGTTCTATATTCGATTCTAAAATGTTACAATAGTATTAAACGATTCTCTACCAACGAGACCAGAGTGACGGGATGAACGTAAATCATTGAAGAGCAAGGGGCCAAAAACCAAAAGTGATGGCACTATCGATCCACTAATAGCCATTGGCCAAACAGAAAATGACAAAACATTTCAACTTTAAAAAAAATAAATAAATAAATAAATAAATAACATAAAAAACAAAAAAAAAACACAAAACAAAACAAAACAAACCCTTACTATTTTTTATTTTTTTTTTTTTAACACAGTGTTACACTATTTTGATGAATATATGATTATGGGTAAGTTTGGCTAAATTGGGTGGAGTTAAGACTGGACTGAAGCTTATACTATAATCTGAAAGTCAGAACTTATATTTTTTTAAAGTTGTTTGACGAATTAGTTGTAGTTGAAGCTTATTTATGTAAAATTGCCTGAAAATACATCAAATTAAATTCAGATATGTCTTGGTTTTGCGAGATAATCAATTATATTTTGTAAGGTATTTAAATAATTTGACTAAATATAAGCCCCACAAGCTCGTTTCTACTGGCTTGACCTTATAGAGACTGATGGCTTATAAAAGCTTTTATAAGACCGTGTGATGAGTTAATTGCATAAATCGTCCCTGAACTTTGTCCA
The DNA here is from genome assembly GCA_014162995.1 of Artemisia annua. Lineage (NCBI taxonomy): Eukaryota > Viridiplantae > Streptophyta > Magnoliopsida > Asterales > Asteraceae > Artemisia > Artemisia annua. Next base: position 104,429 of record LBNU01028502.1, read on the forward strand.
GATTGCATGTTTCGTCCCAACCATTTTGAAAGTGCAGAAACCGTCCCTGTGAGAAACCTTTGAGCAAATTTTGGTCCCTGGTTTTAACTAGCGTTAAGTAGATTTCATAAGAATTTACACGTTACCCCCTTGGCTCGCGACACTCGCAGCGTCCGTCCTTTAACTAACGGCCGTTATAATTTTATATTTTTGATTTCTTTAAAGTTTTTTTTATTTTTATATATATGTGTTTATAAAAAAATTACACGTTTTATATACGTTTTTATACTCTTTTATATATGTGTTTATATATGTTTTTAAATACGTTCTTATATACTTATTTATACGTTTTTATATACGCTTTTGTATACATTTTTCTTTGTTATATACGTTATTACAAAAAAGTTCTTATCATACATTTCTATACACGTTATTATATAATTTTTTATACGTTTTTATATAAGTTTTGTATACGTTTTTGTATATACATTTTTGTATACGTTTTTGTATATGTTATTATATGCATTTTTGCATATGTTTTTATATATGTTTTTAAATACGTTATTATATACATTCTGTACGTTTTTATACAAGTTTTGTATACGTTATTATATATGTTTTTTATACGTTTTTATATACTTTTTATATTTGTTTTATATACGTTATTATAAAAACGTTCTTATACACACTTTTATATACGTTTTTATACACGTTATCATATACTTTTTATATATGTCTTTAGATGTTTTTGTATACATTATTATAGACGTTTTTTATACGTTATTATATACGTATTCTATACAAGTTTTGTATACATTTTTGTATACGTTATTAGATACCTTTTTGTATACGCTTTTATATACATTTTATATACATTTTAAATGTGTTTTTGAATACGTTATTACAAAAACTTTCTTATATACGTTATTATATACCTTTTTGTATACGTTGTAAAAAGTATATAAAACGTGTATAAAAACGTATTTATAAACGTCTACAAAACCCGTCTATAATAACGTATATAATATAAAAGGTAAATAATAACGTGTATAAAAGCGTATATAACAGTGTGTATAAGAACGTTTTTGTAGTTGCAAAAATCGTGAGTCGGTACTGAGGCGGTTGAAGGCCTTGTAGCGATTAATAACCGATTACAAGGCCGATTACCTTGTAATCGCTGATTACAAGGCCGATTACCTTGTAAAAATCAACAAGGTAAAAGGCCGTGCACCTTGTAATCGCCGATTACAAGGCCGAGTTGACCGATTTTTGCAACATAACATATATAAGTATATAATAACGGTTAAATGCAACAATAACATATATAAAAAATACATAATAACGTGTATAAAAACGTATATAAAAGTGTGCATAATAATGTTTTTGTAGTAACATATATAAAAACATATATAAAAAGTATATAAAACGTATAAAAAAACGTATATAATAACGTATAAAAAACTTGTATAAAAATGTACAAAAAGTATATAATAACGTATTTAAAAACATAATAAAAACGTATATAAAAACGTATACGAAAATGTCTATAATAACATATATAAAAACGTATAAAGAAAGTATATAATAACGTGTATAAAAACGTATGATAAGAACGTTTTTGTAATAACGTATATAAAAAATGTATAAAAATGTATATAAGAACGTTTTTGTAATAACGTATATAAAAACGCATATAAAAAGTATATAAAAACGTATATAAAAACGTATTTAAAAGCATATATAAATACGTATATAAAAGAATATAAAAACGTATATAAAACGCGTATTTTTTTTTATAAAAACATATATATAAAAATCACAAAACTTTAAAGAAATCGAAAATTAAAAATTATAAACGGCCGTTAGTTTAAGGACGGACGCTGCAACTGTCGCGAGCTAAAGGGGCTAACGTGTAAATTCTAACGAAATCTACTTAACGCCAGTTAATACCAGGGACCAAAATTTGCTCAAAGGTTTCCCACAGGGACGGTTTCTGCACTTTCAAAATGGTTGGGACGAAACATGCAATCTGGCCAAAGTTCAGGGACGATTTATGCAATTAACTCCCGTGTGATAAATAAAGTTTATAAAGCTCAAGCATCTACAAGCCCTTACAAGTCAAGACATGAGAGCACCGTTTCCAAGTTATGTGCTGAAATTAACTACAGTTACTCACTCAAAAACTGAATACTTGTTTCATTTTAATGAAATTTCCTAGACATCTAAATATCTATTTTGATTTTTTATTTTTTATAAATATGTTTTGAAAGTTATACAAGACCAGATAGGCAAACAAAGTAACTTGATGAATACAAAACTCGCTTATGAGTTAAAACCATAACCGGAAGGGAAAAAAAATAAAAATAAAAATAAATAAAAAAATAAATAATAATAATAATAATAATAATAATAATAATAATAATAATAATAATAATAATAATAAATTTAATATTATTATTAAATAATAATAATAATAATAATAATAATAATAATAATAATAATAATAATAATAATAATAATAATAATAATACTCGAATGCAGCTAGTAATTATTATAACACGGTGTTACGTTTCCTACCGATTTCAACGCCCCAATGAAGTTATGATATCTGATTTTGATTACAGGAATCTAAATTCAAGAAAAGAAAAAAAAAAAAAAAAAAAAAAAAAAAAATTTTTTTTTTTTTTTTTTTTTTTTCTTTTCTTGAATTTTAGATTCCTGTAATCAAAATCAGATATCATAACTTCATTGGGCGTATCGAAAATCGTAGAAACTAAAAACACTCAGATGTATAAATAAAAAATCTACTAGCTGCAAATAGATTATTTAGAGTATCTCGTAGGATATATATTATTTATCTATTTAATTAAGTTATGATTATAATATAATGTATTACTAGTTTTATTTTGACTATTATTTTATAGTAACTGTATTATGTATTTAATTTTCAGCATCATTAAATTTGGAAATCTCTCACTGGTATTGCTTCTAATTAACATAATAGGTTCTATAGACTTTGTGAATAGTGGCTTTAATTATTATATGTATTTAGTTTATTATTAAACATTTTTATTTATCACATTATAGGGATTAATTGACATTTAAAATCGGTCCCTGAACTTTGGCATCAGTAATTTTGTCACTCATGTTTTCGTTTTCTCAACATTTGTAAGTGCATGAATAAATTCTATTCGTTTTTCCTTGTTTTGGGTATTTTTATTTTTCCATTTTGATTGTTCTCCACTTCCCTGGTTTATGGTTGTGTCCTCTTAATGTACTCATTATAAGCGAAGTTTTGTGGCGTTTATTAAGGTAAAGGATTTTTACTGTTCAGGTATATTATTGCTTACATGTCTTAGCCCTTATTAGCGTTCTTGCGCGACTAATTAACTTCAAAACTAGCAGCGTCCTCGTAACTTCTTTATTAAAAAAAAACTAAAAATCAAGAGACGTTTAATAATTGAATTTATTTTCGTTTCTTTAAAGTTTTGTGATTTATTTTATATGTCTAGGAATTTCATTAAAATGAAACAGCTATTCAGTTTTATAGTAGTAGTAACTGTGAGGGAAAGAGATTACTGCGTAATTTTCTATGCAACATATACTTTGAGACAACGGGTGCTCTTCATGTCATTGCATACTTTGTAAGGGCTTTTATATACGCTTTGTAGATGCTTGAGTTTTATAAACTTTATTTTAATTCACATATGCATCTGGTTGAGTTAAATATTGTTCTATATATTAAAACTCGTTTCTCTCTACTGACTTACTTGGGTTCCATTAGATTGTATGCGTTTTATAATATACGTTGTTTCGTCCTAACATCTCACTTCTCTTTTCTTGACAAGTTGCCTCCTGACAGATTGTTTTGTCGGTTCGCATGTGAGGAAACCTTTGAGAAATTTTTCGTCCTACTGATATATAACTGGACGTATAAGTAGATTTCGTCCATGTAGAAATTTACACTGGTTAATTTGGGCTCCTAATAGCTACAGCGACAGTAATTGCAGCAGATACCAGTCCATTAAACTAACGGCCGTTTTAATTTATTAATTTTCAGATTTCTTTAAAGTTATAGTATAGAATTATAAACGATAATAAGTATATGTTATTTTTATTGATATAAAAAAATACAGCGTAATAATTTATATACGTTATTTATATTCAATTACCTATTACGATATTAATAATATAATGCTTTTAAAATAACAGGTTTGTATTAACAGTGATCTAATTCATATTATTAATACCTTTTTATATTGCGTTTTTTACTATATNAAAAAAAAAAAAAAACCGAATCCAAAACAATTTTGATTAGCTAAGTTGAAGGGAAAAAAACAAAATAAAACAAAAAACCATGGGTTCAACTTTTTGGTGTTAAACCCAATAATCGTCTCAACTAGTACTATGTCATGATCGACAAGTTCCACGCACATCGTCCTCTAAGCAGTCAACCCGTGAAGTATTGTCCCAAGCACAAATGATGTCATGTACTCGTGTACAATTTTCTTTGATGAATTAGATAGATAAATTTTAGAGAAAAGTGGAAAGGAATATATATAAAAGATTTTTGTATTTAAAATGTTGGTTGACGCACATAGTTTATGCACCGCTAATGTAGCGGCTTGTCGAGCATTTGACAAACTCACACCATCCATTTCAAATAGGATTTGTCCTATGAACACACAAGCAATCCTACCCGCAGGATTTCCTTTTCTTCTTCCCATGAATGAAGATTCTCAACTACGACCTTCCACGATATATGTGCTCCAATGATGCACCTTTTCAAAAACAAAGTTTTTCTTTTACTTTCACCTGAAAATGCCGTTTAGCTTCTAGTAATTACGATAATGTCATTGAAAATCAATTTTTGTCTCTCATTTGTACCTTAGCAAGTTTTTCGATTCTTGGTGATATTCGTATAAAGTAGTAATCTATTATCTATTGAAAAATAAAAAAAAAATATATATGTGAATGGCCACTCTTCAACTTATTATAAGTTTAATTAAAGCACAAAAAAACGACGCCGTTCTGCCCAGCCTTTTCCCGCCAAAACCGTGTAGGCTCCCGGAGCCCAAGTTTCCCAGCCCACCTTGGCCCAACGGTGGTCCGATACAGAGTTAAGGATAAGTCGGTTGGATAAGATACCGGTGAACCACACAATCCTAAATCTCTCACACACACACACACACACGATCAAAGCAGATAATCTTATGGCGCATGCTAGGGTTTGATTTTTTAGTTTGAGGTTTTCTTTTTTGATTTTTTAGGTTTTCATAAGCAACTTTGTATTTTGCCATTATTGCCATGGATTATAGTAAATTTGTTTATTTGGTTTTTGTGTTCAAGGTCAAATATTGTAAGTTGTTGGGGTTGATTTCCTTTTCCAATCGATGGTGATGGTTATGTTGCTGCTTATTGGAAACAAGGTCCGAAAACACGAAATCACGGTGAGTTTTTTCTATAAAGTGTCACACTTTTGCTAACTTTTTTTACATCATTTTTTAGCATATGTTGTCTAATTAGGAAAAATTCTCGACAAGTATATATTATTTGTAATAATAATTAGTCAACTTTGTTTTTGATGCATTGTGTTTTTGCAAGTTAGTTAGGACAATAGGTCAAAGATTTCCAGAGAGCTGAGTTTTTGTGGTGCAGGTGGTATTAAAGGATGAACATGACGTTGAGCCAAATGGTCAAAATTCAGGTCTTGAGGCAAATGTAGTTGTAATTTATCTTATTTTGTTCTTTTCGTTTTTTTTCCAGGTTAAAGTTGTTGTGGACCGAGTTGCTGCTTCTTCAGGTATAAAAGAGTTACTACTTTTTTTTTACTGAAATTATATATATGGATTATAAGTAAAGTTGCATATTAGTTGAAAGAAAAATTGAATCTTTATTAAAACGTTGATGAATTTAAGATAAACGTATGGTTGTAATGGTATGAAAAATGTTAATGTAGCATAATCTTGGGCGTGGAGGTCTTTCAGATTGGTTAGGGCCCGTTTGGTTCGGCGAAATCCTAAGGATTCTGGTGGAATTGGAATACAATTCCATTCCACAACGTGTTTGGTTGACAAATTCAAAGAATTTGAAATTTGAATTCCATTCCTTACTGTGTTTGGTTGGAAATAGAATGGAATGTAATTCCTTCAAAATCCCATATATATGGAATTCAACATTCCATGGCATATATGAGAGGATTGTTTACAATTCCATGGAATTCATATTCTCTTTATTATGGACATTGTTATTATTATTATTATTATTATTATTATTATTATTATTATTATTATTATTATTATTATTATTATTATTATTATTCAACATCACTTTATTATTATTATTATTATTATTATTATTATTATTATTATTATTATTATTATTATTATTATTTATTTTACTTTTATTATTATTATTTTTATTATAAACAATCATTTAATTATTATTGTTATTATTATTAATTTTTATAAACAACCACTTTATTAAGATTTAAAAATTATTATTTATTTAAAATTGAATATATATTATTATTTATTTAAAAATTATTATTATTATTATTATTATTATTATTATTATTATTATTATTATATTTAAAAATTATTATTCATTTTAAAATTAAAAATAATTTATTTATTGCTTACTTTTTTAATTTATACCTTAAAAAATACAATTGTATTTTATATAAAAACACTATTTATTTAATATATTAGTTTATATAATATTATTAAAAAAATTATTATTATTATTTGAAAAGCAATGTATTTATTAATAATGTTTAGTATATTAATCTTAAACTAAAATTATATTTTAAATATTTTAATATAATTGTTTTTCTCATTTCCTTCTGCCAACCAAACATGCACTATTATTTGCAAATTTCAATTCCGTCAGATTTTAAATTCTAAGGATTTCAATTTCTAACATTCCATTCCTTTACATTCCAATTCCTTAAACAGATTCCAATTTCGTCAAAAACATTCTGCGAACCAAACGAGCCCTTAGTGTTTGGGATTTTGATGCGCTGACCAGGAAGTGGCAATTCAAAAATAGGAAAAGGTTGTATATCATGCTTCCACCTACAATTAAAACAATTTTTTCCCACTGTTTACAACATAATGAAATATGTATATGTAGGTATGCGAAAGTTGACACTCAAACCACAGGGTCGGGTTTAAGAAAAAGACCAGTGATGATCGGGGATTGATGTGTGAGAGAGGTTTGTAGTTATATGTAAGTTAATGAAGATATTCTCACATGTAAGTTAGTTATTCTTATGGTGCTTTTTATATTTTCAAGTACCTTCGCATATTCACGTTTGTTTTTCCAAATATGTAATGATGTATAGGTAAACTGATAAATACTAATGTTCATATTCCAGGTAATAATACGCCCCCGACGAACCTAGCTGCTATTGAGGTTCCTGTGAACGTTGCATACATGCAAGCATATGCCCGACCTCTTACTTGCGGTCGCATAATTACTAGAAGTAAATGCCATAATTTATTTTGAATGTCTAAAGCTATTGCGTATGGTATTTAAAAGATTATTTATGCCACAACAACATTTCACGGTTTACTATTTTTGTAGGTATGAATGAGTCATTGCACAACTTACCGGATCATTTGCGCACATTAAATGGAAGGCCACAGGCATCGTAGGCGAGCTTTTGCATTTGTAATAATAATGTAGGGAGAATTTCTTCACCTCTTTGGATCCTTCATTGGGAAGACCCAAAACCGTTCTAAGAGTATCCACATGAAACCAAATGTCTCTGCTGTCAATGCGTACTTTTATAGTTTTGCGGTCCTGACTGACTTCAAGATCCTTCCAGAATTGAATCATGTATACTTCAGGTACTGTGCATGTTTTTGTGAGAAGTCGGTTCATAGAGTGGTTTCGTAGGATTTCGAGGATGATTTCACATGTGGCATGGCATTGAATCCTGTCGAAATCCACCTTCAGGTTTGATTTTCCAATATCTCTTTCATCTCCGTGAATCAGCTCGTGTCTGGGTGTTGGTGTACGAGACATATTTGTGCCTGAGATAAAACAACTGATGAGACGAAAAATGTTACGTTTTTAGGGGTCGGTTTGAGTCCTAATTCGTATGTTTTTGGTTTGGATTTCACCCAAAGTCGTTTCTTTTCTCATTTTAGGTACTTTTGAAGGGAAAATCCCAAAAGAAGCATTTTCGGGTGTTTTCGGAGTGAAAAAGTGTGGAAAACAACAAAAACTCAAAAGACCTTAAAGATCACAGAAGGTGACGCCGTCACACTCTACAAAGTGACGACGTCAGGAGTAAGTGAAGTCAAGGATTGGAAAAATATTCGTGACGGGCCAGAGAGTTCGTAGTGCAATTTGGTGACGCCGTCAACCAAGGCCGTCAGATCTGGAACCAGCAATTATGACCACGTCAACCAAGGCCTTCAGGAAACCCTAATCGCCGAGCTGACGACGTCACCTATTGGGCTGACGCCGTCAGCCCGCGTTTTCTGTATATATAGAACGTTTTTTTTCTTTATTTGTGGGAGAACTTGAGTCGAATTTTGGAGTGGAGAACTTTAGGGTTAAACCCTAGTACGTGTACTACAGACCTTAGAGGGTATCCTAACCCCTCTAACTTGCATGTTTAATCCAAGATAAGTCTTTATTCATACAATATGTCTATGTGTTGTGTGATATATGCTTGTGCTTGTCTTTCTTTCAACATGCTAGGCTAATTTACTTTGTGTTTGCTTAGATCTAATGAAACCTAACTATTGATTATCATGTGATGTGTATGTTGTGATTGTGTTTGGGTGAATGTTTCATCTACGTTAGACTAGAGAAAACTGGCTAATCTCCTATACGGTAACAAGCTTGAACGTCTTTAGAAACGTGAATCGTATGTGCGTTATCGATTTTAAGGTAGTATTTCATGCATAGGTTGCTATCGGTGAGCTCATGATAGGATGCTTGACGTATCGTCATAGAGTGAGGTAGGAACTTATAGAGTTAGGGAATTGAACGCACTCCCTACGACTTGTTAGGAATACACCCGTCATCCACGCAAACTCAACATACTAATTACATGGTAAAAGATAGTTAGGGAGTAATGAAATCTAAGTAAACACTATTCTCCACCACTGATTTTCTCTAAAACAAAAAAATACAAAAATATAAGTAGCTTAGAAGTAGATAACTTGGGTTAGTTGACTAGCAACTAATTCCGCCCTATCCTCCAAAACCAGAGATTTTACTGCTTTCATAAAATATAAAAATACAAAAAGAATCTTCCTCCACCCTTAGACCTAGATTAGAGTAGCCTTTAGCCTAACGAACACTATTCCCTGCGAGAGAACGATCAATCCCCCGGTACTTGCCACTACACTATACTACATCGGTCAGGTACACTGCCTGGTGGGGATTGCAAGCTTCTCGAGATCCCTCGAGAGGTAAAACGTAGTGCGTGTTGCAATCCACGCGCATCAAGTTTTTGGCGCCGCTGCCGGGGAATAGTTATTGTTTAGGTTAATTTTTATTCTTGATTAGGTCTACTCACTAGACTCCTTTCTAGTGGGATTTTTATTTTATTTTTCTAGGATTTCTTTAGTCTATCTTTTTTTCTTTGTGCCCTTTGTTTGTAATACCATTTTCGTTTGTCACTATGGCGGATGAAGTTCCATTTAGATCACTAACACTAGATGAGCAAGTGTATTTCACTAATAGGTTTGCTTCCTATCATTCCAATACATTTTTGTGTGGTATTAGTAACATCCAAGAGGATTTGGGGGTAAAGTTAGACGGGTTTGATGAATTCTATGCATGTGTGAATTCCATTAGGCGATCATTGTCAGGATCAATTCCTTTTAGTAAGACCCGTTGGATGAATTTTGAGGAAAGCTCCCTAACCATGACCATTAAGTATAACGAATTGGTGGATTCATATGAGCGAGGAGATCTAGTTTCTAAGAACATGGCCTTACAATCGAACCAGGATTTGGAGATAGTTAGTGTTGAGCCACCTAGATGCATGTCATGGTTAGGCACTACCATAATAGAGGATGAACACATAGGTGATCTTGATGTGATGGAGGATATAGTAAATAATCCAAGCCCACGAAGTACCCCACAAGTCCTACCATCATTTGAGGCACACACACCACCCGTGACCTACCCGGAAGAAGTAGAAGAGACTATAGGAACCCCAATAGAGGTTGAACCCTTGGACCAAACACAACTAGAAGGAGTAGGTTTGAATACTTGTAGTGATGACCTTTCTTTTAGTTCTATGGAAGTTCCTAGTTATGATGAGCCGGAGCCTCAACCAAAACCGTTACCTAACCTTCCATCCTTGGATGAAAGTTTAGGAATTGAAATAAGTCCCGATCCACCCATCAAACCATATATTCCGGGTAGTTTTACATTGAGTGTAGTAGACTTTCAGCTTTGTAGAGAGGAAGTTAACATAGGAGTGAGCCAAGACCTTACATGCTTACATAACCCACTTATGAAAGATCACAAGAAACATTATGGGTTTAAACCAGGTTTATTGGGTCAAGACGGATTATTAACTAGGAATCTCTCTAAGTTGATAGAAAATGATCCCTTTCTAGGAGGAAACTTTAATTCACCCAATGACCCAATTAAACTAGGTAAGGTTATGATGAATGGAGCACACCCGCTTGAGCATATAATTCCTCCGCCACTCTCTCCTCACGAGGCATACTTCCACCAAAATGGTGTGTATCGCTACTATCACCCGCACTTAATCCTAAGTGTAGGGAAAACCTCCCCTATTTCTGTTAAATAA
>LBNU01028502.1:118650-135209 GCA_014162995.1 Artemisia annua
CTCAACTAATTCCCATACTTCAAGGCGTTTGAATTGATCGAGTTCCTCTTGCATTGATTCAATCCAGTTGTCGTAAGTGAGAGCTTGCTTAATGTTTTTGGGTTCTTCTTGACAAACGGTGAGAGCATAAATACAATGTTCGGCATCGGAGTGAAGTTTTTGTCTTGTCATAACTGGAGCCGTTGGATGTCCAATAATATTGACGATTGGATGATCACGAATCCAATGATGTGTTAAAGGGTGTGGGTTATGGAACTACTGCATTATCACGATCATTATTTGGGTAGCATAGAGCACCAAATACATGAAAGTGTTGAATGTTAGGCTTACGTTTGTGAACAATTTCATATGGTGTGACTTTATTACGTTTGTTAATCATACAACGATTTTGGGTGTAACATGCAGTTGAGACGGCTTCTGCCCAAAGATAATCTGGTAATTGAGCATTAATGAGCATCGTTCGTGCGGCTTCCACTAACGTTCTGTTGCGTCTTTCGACCACTCCATTCTGTTCGGGAGTCCGTGCAATCGATGTTTGATGTACAATTCCTACTTTCTAAAAATATTCACGAAGAGTTTGATTCTTGAATTCAGTTCCATTATCCGTTCTTATTATTCTGACTGTGTTGCGAAGTTGAACCTGAATTTTCGTGAGAAAGGTGATTATCATCGATGGAGCTTGATCTTTGCTTCGAAGAAAGTAGACCCAAGTACATTTGGAGAAGTCATGAACAATCACAAGAATATACCATTTCCCATTGATCGTTTGTACTCGCATTGGGCCACATAAGTCCATATGAAGAAGTTGAAGAACATGATCGGTACTAGGTTCTAGTTACGAACTTAAATGTGCATGTTTGCTCTTTCCTTGTTCACAAGCGGGACATAAGTGATCTTTTGCATATCTGAACCTTGGAAGACCATCAACTAGTTTATGGCGAGCAAGATCAGTCATAGTTTTGAAGTTGAGATGAGACATGCGTTTGTGCCATAATCAGGATTTTGTCGATTCAGCCTTTGAAAGTAGACAAATGGGAGAGGAAGCAGTCATGTCAGACATTGAAATGGTATAAAGACTGTTTCCACGGGTTCCTGACATAAGATCATCTCCTTGTAAATCACGAACAAAATAAGTTTTCTCCCTAAATGCAACTTCCAGATCACCATCACAAAATTGACCGACTGAAAAAAGATTGTGACCGAGGCCTTCGACATAATACACACGACTAATTTCGATATTCCCACTGACATAGTCCCCATACCCCATAATAGCAGCGAAATGATCATTCCCGAATCTGACAGTACCAATGAACTTTGAGACAAAGTTTCTTAANAAATGCAACTTCCAGATCACCATCACAAAATTGACCGACTGAAAAAAGATTGTGACCGAGGCCTTCGACATAATACACACGACTAATTTCGATATTCCCACTGACATAGTCCCCATACCCCATAATAGCAGCGAAATGATCATTCCCGAATCTGACAGTACCAATGAACTTTGAGACAAAGTTTCTTAACAGTTTGAGATTGCCTGTCATGTGTCGGGAGCATCCGCTATCAACAATCCAGAGAACAATTTGAACCACCTGCATCACACAAAGGAGACGAGGATGGAACAATGATAAGGGTGGAACCCAAAGAAGTTGTGGGTTCCGTTGGGTTAGAAGCACACATATTTACAATTTTGGGAATCCATTTAAAGTTATGTGTCCTTTGTAACCAACGTTGCCAATTCCAGCTAGATCGTGCTTTCTTCTTAGTAAATTCGCTAAGTGATGGCATGTTCCTAGGAGTATTGTTCGCAACTACATGGGTGTCACACCCCGCCAAGGCGGAAACGCGAGTGTGTAACTTCATGGATATCATCACAACACATGGTGTCTATATAGAGAAATACTACATGCACATAAATAGAGCAAAGTACTGACACGATGTGTCGTAACAATACCCCAAAATAAAACAACCAAAACATACCTTCAAAGGTATCTTCAATAGAATATGAAAGTACCAAAAGAAAACATAATCTCATCACAAAAAATCCAAATATTGTCAAATTCAAACATAACATAAAGTCTTCATAATGCAACTAAGTCTCGCCTAATTGCTGCTCTCAACCTTTGCCTTAGAATGCTCACTTGAAAATGATGCTTAAAACGTCAACATAATGTTGGTGAGATTCATAGGTTTACGACACACACATACACTCTCAAGGCGACCAGTTCACTGTGATCATAAAATATAGCTGGACATACAATTATAGTTATCATATAATATAAGCTAACATGTAATCACACAAGATAAGGGCAACCAATGGGATGGAACGTGTCCCCCGCTCCAATATAGACATCAATTAGGTCGCGTACGCGAACAACAGGACAAAGTATCCTCCCAATTGAGTCTCTGATATGCATGCCTGATAATTCCCGATAATCACAACATATAACCATCACATCATAATAACCATCACATATAGCATACGTACGATAACATTATAAGTCCAAGCTTTTAAACCACACATAATCACAGTAACTCAAATCATTTAAGACAAGCATCATTCCCATCCCAAGTTTAAAACAAGGTAAAAATTATGGGACTATGAACTCATCTCAACTTCGCAGCTTCCAACAAATAACAATCACAAATCTATACAACACAAATAAGCTCACGTTACACATGGTCAAGCTAAAAGCTATAACCCATGCAATACTCATATGATGGATGTCTAAGGTTCATATGACCCACCATGGATCTCCTAGACTCCATACCAAACACCATCAACCATTAATGCTCACTAAATCCCTTGCACTTATAATTTCAGAAAACGCAGAATTTTGGGGTACATTCACCCACATAAAATAATAACCATTTAAGCTTAAAAACTCACACCAAGAATTCACCATGGTCTCTCATAAGCATAAAAGCTAATACCAGAAGGCCATGGTCTAATAACACACACAAATACCCATAAGAAAATCAAACTTGTCAACTATCCAGATTCGGATCTGAACGCACACAAAAATGTTTTGATTTTAGAAAAATACTTCTACAACTTTTTATCGCGAATCCTTTTCGTGGGAGTCGAAGATAACCTAAAACTCAACTTTCCCAGAAGGGATAACCTCAATAACACTTTTTCACCCACAAATCACTATCAAACTTTTACCCAAATTCTGTCCCGATTTAACAGCTTTGACACCTTATCTCGTAAAAATCAAAAGACTAACTTCCCGACCTCGAAATCAGTCGTGGTCAGACTTTTTGGAAATCTCTTTCTCTGAACTATAATTTAGAGTCAAAATTCGTGATCTAACTCATCTCCATCTATTAAATATCTTCGTATCTTTACAGCACTATGTTTCTGTCCAAACCCTAACTCAATAACTAGCATGTTTTACGCTCAATTCTCTTCACCAATCATCATAATATAATCATTAATTGATCCCAACATGTTTTAATTAATTAATTTACAGAAACTTACAAAACCCTAGATCCATCATAGTTAATATTACATGAATTAGAATAGTAATTAACAATTAAACTCATTACGGGTATTGAAATTATACCTTGTTCTTGACTTTAGCATCAAAATTATAAACCCTAACTTTTCTCTCCTTCTTTTCTCCCTCTTGGTCGACCGATTATCCCAAAAGAAAGGGTTGGGGTCGTTTTCTATGGCTATAGGGGTAAGGGTTGGGCTTGTTTGGGTTGGACTAGGATTCCTTATGCTAGGAATTGTATTTGGGCTAAAATTGGGTTTCCTTTTTCCTTGTTTTCTCTCTATTTGGCCGAACCCCCTATCCCATATATTATTTTTATTCTTTTTTTTATTAAATTAAATTATTACCTACAAAATCTTATACTCTTGATATTTTATAAGTTCCCATAACGAATCCTAACGTCTTTCGCGATAAATCTTAGTTTTTACGACGACTCGGAAAATAATCATTTTCAAAATAAAGTTTCCAAAAATAGAATCTCACACTCTTTTTAAATATAACTCATGAAAACAACCTTCTCGTAACTTACTAACGCTCAAATACTTGAACGAAGACTTGTTACGCAAAATCGCAAAACACCAAAACTACACAACTCACTTCTACACCACAAAGGTGTTCAAAATGAACTTACCCAAACTCAACACCAATCAAATCATAACGACAACCTTACACGCAAAGGGATTTAGTGCCACATTCATACTTATCATAGCTATATCATACATATCTCACACATATACCACACAAAAACACTTAATTCACACCAAACAAAGTCAAATGGATCGAGACTATTAGTCAAACTAATCTGCTAAAATCTCGGTTGTCACAATGGGAGACTACATCATTCTTAGAAACTACACTTGGCATAAGTCCTAGCATAAATTTAGAAGCAGTAGTGGCCCTAGATTTTCTGCCAGATGTACGTTTCTTATGATGAGATAAAAGAGAATTTGCAACACATTTAGAATGATCACCAGATAACATACTATTACGACAAAAAACACATGAAGCATTAACATTCAAAGCATTTAAAGGTTCGTCATTCGTTACACAAAGATTAGGATTACAATTTGCCAAATCAGAATCTAAATCTAGTGCAAGATGAGTTTTATTCAAAGTCCTAAGGTGTTCTTCTACTTCAGAGGCTTCTAGTGTCTCTCTTCTACGTTGCAAAATCCTATTCTTCCTTTTGTTACGTTTACGCTTAGTTCTGCTAACGCTAGGAGTGGCAACTATTCCTGTAGAAGTGGAAGGATCCAAATTAGAATTCTGAGTGTTTTGTTCTACAGTGGTTGTGTCTAATGAGTACATTCCTGGTGCAACTACTTTTGTGTTGACAGATTTTCCTTTTTCAAGTTCTCTTATTTTCTCTTTCAACTCAATGATAATGTGTTGTTTATCTTGAATTTCATTGTTGAGCTTTCTGTTTGAATAGAGATAGTTATCTCGACTCTTTTGCCAATGGTCTGTAACTTCTTGCAGTTCTGCAATTTCCTTTTCATATTTTGAAATTTGACTTTTTAATTCCTCATTTTCATTTTGAAAAGATGTTGAAGTTTTAAGACTTTGCAATTCCAGTTCGAAATCAAGACTTTGGTTTTGACACCATTCAAGCTTTTTGTTAAGTTGAAAAATCTCATTTGAAAGTTTGTTTTGCACATCATCATTGTGTTTTCGGAGATTCTCATTTTCACATTTTAATGTCTCAAGTTATTTAGACAACAATTCAATATCATCACAGTGATCATCAACAAGCATAGAAGTACCAGATTTATAAAGAGAATTCATAACCACAGATATTATATCAACACTAAGAACATGTTCCAAGAGTCGATTAGCTTCTTTTTGTAAAAATTTGTTTCGAAGTTTTTGCTTTGAAATCGCTTGTTCAGTTGCTTGAAAAACATTCATCATAGAAGATACTTCTTTTTGAAGTTCCTGTTCCCAGAGGTTAGCACATAGACGTAAATGTTTAACGTGAGGTAAAAGCTGTTTTTGAAACACTTCTCGTTTTTCTTTCTCATGAGGAGCAATAATAGTGAAAACCGTTATTTGAGAATTGCGTTCAATTGCTTGTTCTAAAATTTCAATATCTTCCTTGAACGTGTCAAAATACCGAAGTACATGACAAACGAGTGGGAAGAGGTTGAAGTTTTTCATGACTTGGTAAAGGACCATTTATTTGCACCACTGGTTGGGCGGGAACTACGGTGGAAGTAACATCTTGAGGTTTTATTATGTACCATGGTTGTTCAGATTTCTCTTTTTGTGAAGTAAAAATCTCGTTTACAGGAGGCATTTTTGAGTAATCAAAAGGTTTATTATATTCAACGTTTTGCATTTTTGATCGACTCTCTTCTTCGAGTTCTTCTTCTTCCTCACAATCATATACAACAGTACTAACAATTGTATCGTCAAACAAATGGTCTGCACTATATAACTTTGGAATCTCTTTGAGTGTTGTGTGTAAGAAACAGGGTGATTCACTTCCGATAGCAAAGCCGTGTCCATTATTTTTTTGTGTTACTAAAACTTTTGAATCGTTGTGACTGAATTACCAGTTTTATATACAACATTTTGAAATTCTTTAAGCCGATGTTCCAATTCAACAATCTCATCTATGTATGACTTAACTCGTTCTCTTGACTTGTGTTTATGTTCTGTGAACTCTGCTTGACAATTTGACAACTCTGTTTTAGTTTTTAAAATGACTGCATCAAGTTGTGCAATTTGTTGTTTGTGTTCAAACGCTTGTTTTTCCAATTCAGAAGTTAAGTTGTTGTTAGATTCCATTATCTTACAAATTTGATGTTCTAACTCTTTTTCTTTAAGATAAGATTTTTGAAAAGCAACTTCAAAACTTTTTTCCCGATTAACAAGTTTTTCAGCATTGTTAAGTTGTAATTTACAGCACTCAAGATCCCTAGTTAATAATGCATTTTTCTCTTTCAACCTAGCATTAAGCTCTTGACATTTAATGTTTTGAGATTGACTGGTCATGAGAAGGGTCTGAAGTTGTGAATCTGGATCAGACAGAGGATCAAGATGTTCAACATGAGCATTGTTATCATTGACATGATCAGTATCTGAATCATCAAATGTGACAACTGGGTTAATTTGATCATAATCATCAAATATAACTTTTGTGTTCATTTGAATATTCGCTTGTGTAGATAACAATGAATCATTTTGAACTCCTTGTTCCTTGTTAGATGCAGATGCAGATGGGGAAGCAATTTCATGTATCAGGCATGAGTTAAGATCAGTTACCTGAGACAGACCATCAGTGTCATACACTAGGCCCGAGTCACTCATGTGGAGTTCTTGCATGTTGGCCATGAGCATGACAGCAGCATTGGCTTCTAGATCTTCTATGTCATCATCAGAAAGTGCATTGGCCATGAAGCTGTTGTCCTTAGCATTGTTGTTGCCACGTGCTTCATCTTTGAGAGCTAGGAGTAATGTTTGCTTGTGATACTTGCTGCCTTGAGTTCGCGGTGAAGGACATGCAGTTGCCAAGTGACCTATCCCATTGCAATTGTAGCATCTGATGACCGTGTTTCCTGATTCAGTATTCCCAGTTTCAACAAGTTCAGCCTTTTTCTGAGGGACACCAACATTGTTCCTGAATCCTCCATTGTTATTAAACCTTTGTCCAGAATTTGAGTTACCCATATAACCACCCGATCCAAATCTTCCACTATTACTATTATGTACTTCAACTCGACCATCATGAATAACAGCTTGATTCCTTGTGTTTGAAGATGTGCGAAGATGATTGTTAGACTTGTTTGAGAATTTGCTGAAAGCTCGAGCAATGAGTGCAATTCCTTGATTTAGGCTGTTGAAGTCCTCGTCATCATCATCATCATTAGCAGTGTTGTGTGTGTACAAGGGATCACTGTTGTCATAAGAGGCAAATTGATTTGCATGTGATTGCATTGAGGAATCATAAGATGAATATTGAGGTGTTTGGGTTTGAGATGGGTAGTTGAGATAAGCATGTTCCGGAGGATAAGCATGGTTTGGCAGTGGTGGAGGAGGAACATGTGATTGAGCAACGAGCGCCAAAGAGTTGGTAGCTGGAGGCTGTGAGTAGTTTCCTCTGAGAGCGCAATCTTTGTCCACTTCATGTTGATGGTGTTTCAGATAGTCATACAACAAACCATATGGTGTATCATGAAGGTTCTTTGCTTGTCTAACAAACGTCACATACTTCTGCCAATCAGGACCGAGACATCCTAAAAACTTCGTGTTGATAGCAATCTTTGGTAAGATGATATTATGTCTGTCGAGGTCATTAATGATGTTCGTGAAACGGTGGTAATATGACTCAAGTGATTCCATTGGCTCAATCATGAAGTGTGTATATTCCATATAAAGTTTAGATTCCATGTCCTCTTTATTCAATTGAGTGCCTTCCATTAAGAGATGAACGTGTTCCCACATAGCCTTAGCAGTTTTCTGAGCATCAACACTTCGAAAGATCGGATTTGGTATGCCTTGAAGAATGTAGATCATAGCATATTCATCTGCCTCTTTGTGAAGGATTTGTTCAGCAGTGAGTTGAGCATCAGTCAGAGGTACTCGTGAATCAGGTCTGGGTAGATCGGCATTTAGATCACCTTGGACAATGTTAGTCGGTGTCTCAAAAGGACCTTCAATGATTACTTTCCTCATGTATTTGCAATGTGGTTTCTTGAGTTCAAGAAATCGTAGGAACCGACTTGACCACTATACATAATTTCCGGGTATGAGCATTGGTGGTGTGTCAAGTGAACCTGCTTCATGCCTTGATTGTTGAGTAGTGATGACTTCACACATTTGGTCAAACCAATGAGTTTGTTTCGACGGTGGAGTGATTTGTTGCATGGGAAAATGTTGAGGTTGATGTTGATGCATCATGACATGTTGTTGAGAGATCATTTGATGATATGGATATGATCGTTGATACGATTGTGGAGGTTGTTGATGTTGATACTGCTGTTGTTGACGAAACTGTTGTGTTTGATGATACGGTTGTTGATGAAAGTTGTAGTACGGTGGTTGAGACATGATTGAAGACTTGTGTGTGAATGGATCTTGTAGAAGGTATTAATGGTAAGCGAATTCTCGAAAATGATCACAAGTGTGTTTTCGAAACTTTGTAGGTTGAAATTCTCGAAAAGCAGTCAAAGTCCAAGTGTTCTCGAAAATCTAGATGTGATCTCGAAAGTTTTTGTATGATTTCGAAAATATGGAGTGTTCTCGAAAGTTTTGTGTGATCTCGATAACTCAGGTTGTTCTTGATAAAATGACAATTATCAAGAAGAGTATGAGACAATTATCGAGAAAACAACAACTTAGAAGATCAGCAAAGTTCTCGAAAGAATTGAAAGTGATTTCGAAAAACTATACAATTTATCGAAAACAGAAAGTGTTCTCAAAAGATTTGTAATGTACTCGAAAATTTTCAAGTTTTCGAAAAGGAGTCCAAAATTTTCGAGATTATACAATAACGAAAATATCCAACGAGTCGAAGTGTTTTCTTTCTTATACAAGAGAGAAAAGCACTGAGTAAGCAATGGTAACACAAATTGAGCAAGAAATCGTGTTCTCGAAAGTTTAGGTACTTATGTTCTCGATAAAAGGCCAAAATTTTGTTTTTGAATAAAGCACACCAAGAACGAGTTTTTAATCCAAGATTCTTGTACAACTAGCTTTAAAATGATAAAATCTTAAAGAAAGATGCAAACTTTACAAGTTTGTCAAAAATTTTAAGTATCTCGAAAAATAGTACAAGTTTTTGAAATCTTGTATTTTTGTTGAAAAAAGTTGAATTTTTTGCTTGTAATGATTTGTAACACAAGTTTAAAAGTAAATATGTGTTAGAAATCAAAAAACCAAGCAAAAGATTTAACCTTTTTTTTCAATAATAACGAGCTTAAAAACAAGGTGTTGGTGCGTACGAATTCAAAAACAAAAAAAAATACCCTCTTCTAGTGATTGATACCACTTGTTAGGTCACCATATTGTGAATACACAAGTATTGATATGATAAGAATGAGATAGATATAAGGATTGGATGATTATTTCAATAAGAAAGATAAAAGTGCAATAGTTTCCTTAAGATAATGAAATAACCAACAAAATGTAATGTTACATAAGCTCTCTATTTATAGGCAAGGACTAGGGCAACACTCCCTTCCTTCCTATCTTACTCATACGTGGGCTTCTAAGGCCTTTTGGGCTTTAAGAGCCTTACAACATTTATTAAACATGAAACATAATTAAACTAAGTAACATAGCAACCTATTACATAATGTGAAATGACCGAGACTTGAGAAATGTTGTGAAACGTGATCCTAACAAAATCCAATCTCTTGACAACCAAACCCTCGCCATCACTCATCAACTCTCATTAGTATCATAGATGACTCGGACTCAAAAGTAAATAAACAAGATCTCAGTCTTTGTTCACCGTTTTGGTTTTTCAGATGTGAACTTGAAACATCATCGATCTATCTTTTGAAGACGAAGCTTCATTATATATCCGAACACATACAAGTTAAGATACATAACAAGTATGTTATGTCCTTTCTTTGGTTCGTTCACAAAAAGCAAAATACAACAAAAAGATACCTACCCGTAACCTTTTAAATATCTTGAAGATGACTTCACGAGCACTTTAGATTGTTGTTTTTCGTGGTTCACAGAAAAGAAAAAAAGAAAACGTGGATCGAATTAAGGACTATTGGGATAAGAATATTTTTCGTTTGGATTGTAGATGAGATGAGATGTTGTGTTCATGGAGTTTGATCTGGAAACCGAGAGGGAGATAGATGGAGGGATGGGGGCGGATGAGTTTGCGTTTGTGTGTGAATGACTGAGTAGTACAATGAGGGAGGCGGTATATTTTGTTGGTGTTGTGATTAGGGTTAAGTGAGTGATATTAGGGATTGTAACTTATTTATATCACTTAAGACTTGGGCTACTTGAACAAACATGGGTTGTGAAGTCGTTAATGGTGTTGGGCCGACTAAAGAAACCATATATAACGTGAGATAAAATTTTACTAATACCAACATTGCTGCATTTTGTAGTTAACATTTGTTTGGGCTTCATTTTGGGAATCAAAATTCATTTTTGGCCGTGTAAATCATTTGGTGAATACTTAATTGAGCCAAAATTGTATTGTGTGGTTTCTGGTTATATATGGGGTTGGTTAGGACAAAGTGATTAATTTTTTCGGATGATACATTTTTGACAAGATCGGGTTAAACCATTATCAAAATTCACTTAACCAAGTAACGAAGGCTAGTTTTGGGCATTTAACCGCAAGATGTGACTACGGCGTTAATTCATTACTATTTATTTGAGGTTGAAGTGGGATTTCACGGGCGCGTGTACTTAGTATCTGAAGGAATCGGGGTTGGTTGGATGAAGATTCTTCGAGATCCTTGTTCGAGCTTTTAACCTTTACAATGACGAAGACTTGGATACCTAGTTATTTTTGTGATTCTTCCTTTCTTTTACCACAAAATAACTATCACTTTAAGGAGTTACGTTGTAGTGCTCAATGTCACATGAAGTTGTGGATAGTCAAGAGGTGACGTACGTCTTATACTTGATGGTTGGTTGGTTGAAGAGTATAGAGTAATTAGGGATTCGAAGGAGCACGAACTCTCTACACCGCTTTTAGTTATACATTAAGGCAAGTTTAAGTCACAAGTCCGGGTTATTTTACTTCAGTCTCAAGTTAGTCATATTGGATTTTCTCCATCAGTAGTCACTACAAAGAGCCGTCAGAATGATAATGAGGTTGGTAAAGAGTTAGCTGAGAGAAGAGTTTCAAAGAGTAGAGATGTTATCAGCAGTTGATTCTCACGGGCTATATATGGTACTTCACACCTGGTTCGTTAATTCGACATATGGGGTTACGCTGCCTCCGATTTTCCATCGTTAACATAGTGTGTATGCTTCCGATTCCAAAAAAGGCATCGTGGGGGAAGATAGAGTGGATGTTCTTTGACTTTTCTTTATTTCTTTGCGAAAACACTCATTTTCCACGAGATTCTGCAATCAGGGGGAAGAAATGTGCACATCAGGGACGCATAACAGGTTCACGTGATCGTGATTACAACTTTATTACTACCGGAAAGACCTCCGCAGAGATGATCAGTGGTTCAGTTTTGTGATTTTGGTGTAATCGTTTCGAGTCTCGCGGGTTATAGGGTGTGAAGTAGCCTACATACGTTAGAATATCTTGCTGATTTCTTGCATGTTACCCCCGAACGGAGCTTCCGCATTGAGTATAACCGTGATTAAGTAACTACTCAGATTTGTTTGGTATGGTTTAGTGTGTCATCTACAAGTTCCGCTGCGTACTCAAAACTTCAAAAGTTAGAAGACATGTTAACTACATCAAAGTTTCGAATCTGCTGAAGACGGTTGTCAGTTTGGGGGGAAGCTGATTCAGAAACTTCGCCAAAAAGAAGCGTACGAAGAATCCGCTAAAGACATGCAGCATGAATTGGGGGAAGTTAATCCATTTCATGCATATTACATCATTTGCCTAGAAAGTGAAGAAAAAGTTCTCAAGCCGAGGTACAAGATGAAGACAAAGAGCGGCAACTGTAGTCATCCTCAGCACTTGAAGAGCCGATGAAGACCTTTCTTTATTTGTATTTGTACTTGTAGGAAATGTTGTAAGTAATCCCTTATGTCGCCCCATTGGGGGAAGATTGTTAGGAATCATCCTAACACGTAAACGGAACGACATATATGGGATTACATTAGTTATCCTATTTAGCCAAAACACAAGGACTAGCTATGTAATAGTGTGATAGTTTAGATTGTGTTTAGCTATAAATACCCTCCTAGACTTCACTAGGAGGGTGATGCTTTATGTTTAGTCTTATCACTTTCATTATTCAATAAAAACACCTAGTTATCCCTTCTCTTTCTAGTTTCTCTCTCTAACTATGGCTTCTCTTTACTTCCACAATCCCCGACCTCCCGAATCACATAATCAACCTAAAAAACGATCCTAACATTATAGCATCCCCGGCTCCCGTCTTTGACTATTTCCACTTCTCGTGCTCGTTTCTGGTAATTTTTCTTGGTTTTTGTCATTTTCTCATATTTTGTTACCTGCACGTACAAAAGCACAAAAACACATATATTTGGCATTTATTCGTTAGTTTTTGGTATTTTAGGTCTTAATTTTGGTCAAGAAAAGGTATGTGTTTTCACACATACCAGTACGTAATGGAAATAAGTCACATGAAATAACAAGACTTAATATGCATGCTAATATGTCAATGATATCATGGATATAACTTGTTTGGTGGCCTCGTTAAACATCACAGGAAATAACAAATATATGTGTCTTGTGAAACTTGTTTTATGTCACGGTTTGGAAGGGGTTGTGGTGTCTTAGTTACCATCCTATTGTCGACCTCATTTTGTTTTGCTTTTCGAATCTGCTATTGTGCATGTCTTAAATCTTGTCTTTAAACACT
The DNA here is from genome assembly GCA_014162995.1 of Artemisia annua. Classification (NCBI taxonomy): domain Eukaryota; kingdom Viridiplantae; phylum Streptophyta; class Magnoliopsida; order Asterales; family Asteraceae; genus Artemisia; species Artemisia annua. The sequence goes on from LBNU01028502.1 coordinate 131,654, forward strand.
AGTTTTGATCTCTAAACATGACTATAAGAGTAAATATGTGTCGCATGGAACCATGATTATAGAAACGACTATGAAACTGAATTGTGTCGTGTGTGTGTTTGTAACACCCCCTACACAATTTTAGAAGCAGTAGTGGGCCTAGATTTTCTGCCAGATGTACGTTTCTTATGATGAGATAAAAGAGAATTTGCAACACATTTAGAATGATCACCAGATAACATACTATTATGACAAAAAACACATGAAGCATTAACATTCAAAGCATTTAAAGGTTCATCATTCGTTACACAAAGATTAGGATTACAATTTGCCAAATCAGAATCTAAATCTAGTGCAAGATGAGTTTTATTCAAAGTCCTAAGGTGTTCTTCTACTTCAGAGGCTTCTAGTGTCTCTCTTCTACGTTGCAAAATCCTATTCTTCCTTTTGTTACGTTTACACTTGGATCTGCTAACGCTAGGAATGGCAACTATTCCTGTAGAAGTGGAAGGATCCAAATTAGAATTCTGAGTCTTTTGTTCTACAGTGGTTGTGTCTAATGAGTACATTCCTGGTGCAACTACTTTTGTGTTGACAGATTTTCCTTTTTCAAGTTCTCTTATTTTCTCTTTCAACTCAATGATAATGTGTTGTTTATCTTGAATTTCATTGTTGAGCTTTCTGTTTGAATAGAGATAGTTATCTCGACTCTTTTGCCAATGGTCTGTAACTTCTTGCAGTTCTGCAATTTCCTTTTCATATTTTGAAATTTGACTTTTTAATTCCTAATTTTCATTTTGAAAAGATGTTGAAGTTTTAAGACTTTGGTTTTGACACCATTCAAGCTTTTTGTTAAGTTGAAAAATCTCATTTGAAAGTTTGTTTTGCACATCATCATTGTGTTTTCGGAGATTCTCATTTTCACATTTTAATGTCTCAAGTGATTTAGACAACAATTCAATATCATCACAGTGATCATCAACAAGCATAGAAGTACCAGATTCATAAAGAGAATTCATAACCACAGATATTATATCAGCACTAATAACATGTTCCAAGAGTCGATTAGTTTCTTTTTGTAAAAATTTGTTTTGACGTTTTTGCTTTGAAATCGCTTGTTCAGTTGCTTGAAAAACATTCATCATAGAAGATACTTCTTTTTGAAGTTCCTGTTCCCAGAGGTTAGCACATAGACGTAAATGTTTAACGTGAGGTAAAAACTGTTTTTGAAACACTTCTCGTTTTTCTTTCTCATGAGGAGCAATAATAGTGAAAACCGTTATTTGAGAATTGCGTTCAATTGCTTGTTCTAAAATTTCAGTATCTTCCTTGAACGTGTCAAAATACCGAAGTACATGACAAACAAGTGGGAAGAGGTTGAAGTTTTTCATGACTTGGTAAAGGACCATTTATTTGCACCACTGTTTGGGCGGGAACTACGGTGGAAGTAACATCTTGAGGTTTTATAATGTACCATGGTTGTTCAGATTTCTCCTTTTGTGAAGTAAAAATCTCGTTTACAGGAGGCATTTTTGAGTAATCAAAAGGTTTGTTATATTCAACGTTTTGCATTTTTGATCGACTCTCTTCTTCGAGTTCTTCTTCTTCCTCACAATCATATACAACAGTACTAACAATTGTATCATCAAACAAATGGTCTGCACTATATAACTTTGGAATCTCTTTGAGTGTTGTGTGTAAGAAACAGGGTGATTCACTTCCGATAGCAAAGCCGTGTCCATTATTTGTTCGTGTTACTAAAAATTTTTGAATCGTTGTGACTGAATTACCAGTTTTATATACAACATTTTGAAATTCTTTAAGCCGATGTTCCAATTCAACAATCTCATCTATGTATGACTTAACTCGTTCTCTTGACTTGCGTTTATGTTCTGTGAACTCTGCTTGACAATTTGACAACTCTGTTTTAGTTTTTAAAATGACTGCATCAAGTTGTGCAATTTGTTGTTTGTGTTCAAACGCTTGTTTTTCCAATTCAGAAGTTAAGTTGTTGTTAGATTCCATTGTCTTACAAATTTGATGTTCTAACTCTTTTTCTTTAAGATAAGATTTTTGAAAAGCAACTTCAAAACTTTTTTCCCGATTAACAAGTTTTTCAGCGTTGTTAAGTTGTAATTTACAGCACCCAAGATCCCTAGTTAATAATGCATTTTTCTCTTTCAACCTAGCATTAAGCTCTTGACATTTAATGTTTTGAGATTGACTGGTCATGAGAAGGGTCTGAAGTTCTGAATCTGGATCAGACAGAGGATCAAGATGTTCAACATGAGCATTGTTATCATTGACATGATCAGTATCTGAATCATCAAATGTGACAACCGGGTTAATTTGATCATAATCATCAAATATAACTTTTGTGTTCATTTGAATATTCGCTTGTGTAGATAACAATGAATCATTTTGAACTCCTTGTTCCTTGTTAGATGCAGTTGCAGATGGGGATGCAATTTCATGTATCAGGCATGAGTTAAGATCAGTTACCTGAGACAGACCATCAGTGTCATACACTGGGCCCGAGTCACTCATGTGGAGTTCTTGCATGTTGGCCATGAGCATGACAGCAGCATTGGCTTCTAGATATTCCATGTCATCATCAGAAAGTGCATTGGCCATGAAGCTGTTGTCCTTAGCATTGTTGTTGCCACGTGCTTCATCTTTGAGAGCTAGGAGTAATGCTTGCTTGTGATACTTGCTGCCTTGAGTTCGCGGTGAAGGACATGCAGTTGCCAGTGACCTATCCCATTGCAATTGTAGCATCTAATGACCGTGTTTCCTGATTCAGTATTCCCAGTTTCAACAAGTTCAGCCTTTTTCTGAGGGACACCACCATTGTTCCTGAATCCTCCATTGTTATTAAACCTTTGTCCAGAATTTGAGTTACCCATATAACCACCCGATCCAAATCTTCCACTATTACGATTATGTACTTCAACTCGACCATCATGAATAACAGCTTGATTCCTTGTGTTTGAAGATGTGCGAAGACGATTGTTAGACTTGTTTGAGAATTTGCTGAAAGCTCGAGCAATGAGTGCAATTCCTTGATTTAGGCTGTTGAAGTCCTCGTCATCATCATCATCATTAGCAGTGTTGTGTGTGTACAAGGGATCACTGTTGTCATAAGAGGCAAATTGATTTGCATGTGATTGCATTGAGGAATCATAAGATGAATATTGAGGTGTTTGGGTTTGAGATGGGTAGTTGAGATAAGCATGTTCCGGAGGATAAGCATGGTTTGGCAGTGGTGGAGGAGGAACATGTGATTGAGCAACGAGCGCCAAAGAGTTGGTAGTTGGAGGCTGTGAGTAGTTTCCTCTGAGAGCGCAATCTTTTTCCACTTCATGTTGATGGTGTTTCAGATAGTCATACAACAAACCATATGGTGTATCATGAAGGTTCTTTGCTTGTCTAACAAACGTCACATACTTCTGCCAATCAGGACCGAGACATCCTAAAAACTTCGTGTTGATAGCAATCTTTGGTAAGATGATATTATGTCTGTCGAGGTCATTAATGATGTTCGTGAAACGGTGGTAATATGACTCAAGTGATTCCA
>LBNU01028502.1:144777-156463 GCA_014162995.1 Artemisia annua
AGATGCTGAGCTATCAACCAGACTACATTCAGATGGGACAAAGGATGTTTCTGGTCAAATGCATGGAGAATCCATAAATCATCATCAAGAACATACTGCTCATAATGACTCCTATGAAAGATAGATTTGACCAAGACTTTGTGAATGATCTGTAACATGGGATTCTTAATTTTCCAAACTCTTTTCTTTCCATAGACCCTCACATCTTCTCCACTAATCTCCTTCCAGTATTTATCTCCATTAAATTCCTTCCTAACTCTTTCTCCTCTCATGACTAAACTCCTAAACTTAGTATCACTCAACTCCTCATCAGAGTATACTCCAAGCATTCTTCCAAACTCCCATAATGTAACAGAATATCCCTTTCCACCAAGCCTAAACTTCATTATTTCTTCAGTCAAAATCTCATTATCACTCATTTCTTTTTTTAACTCTCAAAGAACTGAAAAACTCCAAGCACCATTCCTTGTACATACATTCTTTGATTTCCACAGCCTTCTTCCACATAAACGAATCCATAACTTCATCAGGGAATACTACTCTAACCAACAGCATATTTTCAAGGTCCTTCTCACAACCTAAGTTTCTCATGACTCTCCAGTCCACAATCCTGTGAATGTCAATATCCCTATCAACTAGCTTCATCAGTTTGTCATTAAACTCCCTTTTCTCCTCTCTTGTAACTCCATTCCATTTTAAATTCGGATGATATTTAGTCTCTTTTTTATTCTTCTCTCTTTCAATAGCTCATCTTGTTCTTACCTGCAAATAAAAATAGTCCATAGACACATGATTATTAGCTGTTAGTGCAACAAGTGTTGCTAAATCTCTCTCAAATTCTAATCTTCAAACATTCTGTCTTGAATTCAGGCAAAAAGTGCGACGTACTTGGCAACAAGTACGGCGTACTAACTAGTTTAAAATGTAAGTACGGCGGTTCAGATCTGAAAACCGGCGCACATAGCATTATGGGCGCGAAATATTTGATTCTAAAGCATCATGCCAACAAAACTACGTTTTCAAACTCATGATACAGTTTTTCTTCATTGTTTTCTAAAAAACCCTTAAAAATAAGCAGTTCTTATCTTAGGTTTAAGCATTTTGGCATCATTTCTGTAACTCGTAACATCAAAATCTTCTTTAACATCTCATCTTAATCTCTCCTAGACCAAATAAGCATATTCAAATTTCTATCTTCGCAAAAATAGTGATCAAGGCTAAAAACCCTAACCCTAATCAATTTAATCATTTGCAAAACTTTTGTTCATGAAATTAGGTAGTCCTATAAGTTACACTTATTCTAACTAACACAATAATCAAAATAAAAATCTAAAACATATCACAAAAAATATAAACCCTAAAATTACGAAATAAAATTGTAAAGAAATCAAACAAAATGGATAAACATACCGAAGACATGATAATGTAGATTGATTTTCTATGAAAGATCTCTCGTGGAAATTTTGATTAAAAAGGTAGCGGTTTCTCTCGGTGTTGTGTGTGAAAATGTTGTGAGTTATGAAAGATTTTCAAGTTATATTTATAGTCCCGCTCAGAAGTGCGGCGTACTTGACCTCAAGTACGGCGTACTTACTGCAATTTTTTCCATAGTTAATAATTTTAAGTAACATGCATACGTAAAAACGTTCAACCCACATATAATCAAACTTCATTATGTTCATTCATTCATCAAAACATTCCTTAACTTTCCAGGGTACAATGTTTTGGTACGTTTTATTCAAATGATGAAAATAACATAGAAAAGAAAAATAAAAACGAGAAAAATAAACTTAGGAGCGTATGTTGCTACTCCTATCCGTCATCCATAATTTTTCAAGCTCTGAAATAACCGGGTGACATAACATCACTCAGCTTGTATTCTCCAGAAACCTTCCTTCCAGTTTTCTTAGTCTCATAACCTCTTTCAAAAGTATTTCCAAATGGATCCACAATTTTAACGTTAACGTGCCACTTTCTATCTCCTTTAACTTTCACATTTCCCCCCGAATAGTTAGGTGTCCAGTCATTATTGGTTAGAGAAATGGGTAGTGCTCCAAGAAATCCTACCAACTTTTTCCAAACACAAACATCACGAAACGGATTCAAATAATCTTGCTCACCAAGAGCACGATCCATAGCATCTTCACATTCCATATAGTTTGGATAAACAGGTCCATAAAATGGATTTCCATTCTCATCCCTTCTTGGAGAATACTCCTCATCCTCCTCGTCACTATCACTTTCTTCCTCCTTCTTTTTCATGGGCACAATTTTGTAATGCCCCCCATACACACTTATCCTATCATTTCTCATGTCCATTATAGTTCCAAGAGTATACATGAAACTTCTCTCGACAACCAATGGTACATCTCTATCAATGGGCACATCAAAAAGTAAGAAATTGGCAAGAATGGTGTTTGTGCCAATTTGGCAAAGAACATTGATCAAACGTCCCATGGTTTCCGTACTAGAGTGGTCTAGTAACTTCACTTTATCAATCTTAGGACTTGCTTTTCCTCTTTCAAAAAGTGCATAGATACGGTATGGCATCATGTTATTGTTTGATCCAGTGTCTACTAATGCATTATAAGTGAGTTTTCCTTTTAAACGAATAGGTAAAATAAAACATCCCGGATCTACTCCTTCTTTCACAACCTTATGCTCTTTAACCACTTCTTTAGCCAACTCATGCTCCTCCTCATTAGTAACCTCACCATCAAGTTTAAGGCTATCAATCAACACATTATCAAGCATCATTTTGTGTTTGTCCAAGTTCTTCAAGGTTTCAATAACGGGTCTTTTTTCATTTAGTAATATCACCCTTTCTAGCACATCTTTTTCAAACTCTTCCCTAGTCAATTCTTCTTGTGTTTTTGCACGGTTTATGGTTAGTGATGGAACTTCATCATCATAGGTCATTTTGTATGTTTTTTGTTGTTTGTTTTTGTTTCTAGAGCTTTTTCCCATGTTGCACATATAGTTTGGGAAATCATTGAGGTTTGGTGAGAGTGGTGGAAGTTCTTCAACTGAGAAATTGGCTAGCAAAGCATCTAGCTCTTCATCCTACGAATCATACACGTGGTTCGGGCTAAAGGGTTATTAGGCCAAGTTGTAGGTTCACAATAGCTTTAGCTTGCCTAAGAAAATCTCTACCAAGTATCACAGTAGGTTCAACATCATCCTCTTCCGGATTCACATAAAATTCAACCACATATATTTCTCCTTCTAAATTCACTAACAATTTCTTATCAAGCTTTTTGTCCCCATTAGCTAGCTTAGTGTACTTCCATTTCTTTTCAATCACCACCTCTTGAGAAACATAGTTCTTATCACAATCCAAATCAGTTACCCCATCAAAAGCATTCACACCTTCCACATAACAAGGTGTCATGTACCTATCCCAAGTTCCATCTTCCTTTTCCATTCTAAAGAAAGTATAAGCCTTCACCTCCTTTTGTTTTCGACTGTCTGCTGCGTCCCAGGTGCCTTCTCCATCCCAATTACCTTCACTCTCAACTTGATCATTCTCAGCAAGAGAATTTCCCTTATCTAAGCACATACGTCCAATATTCGAATTTGGGTCCATTTCTAACATTTGACAACTTAACATCAAGTAAACCATTAGTATGTTAGTACAATCAAAACTAAATGATATTTTGCACTCCAATAACATCAGTAAACATTCAGAAATCAAAAGATGGATTGGTTTGATCATTATGAACAATATAAAAGTCTTCTGTTAACTTTTGGTCATAAAAGTGCGACGTACTTGATAACAAGTGCGGCGTACTTCTTTTTTAATCTTCATATTATTTTGAATTTTCCCAGGAAAGACCGACGTACTTGAAAACAAGTGCGGCGTACATCCCCTGTTTTTAGTTTCAACTCCTTTGTAGTTTTTAGAATATCTCAGAATTATGTTTAACCTTATAGTCCAGATTATTATCATGCATAAACAATCAAAAACAAGAAAATGTCTAATTAACCAAATAAGCAAATATTTTTGTATTTTCGATGAATCATAACATATTAACAAATGCATCAATCCAAATACCAAAGGCACATAAAAAACAATTCTCATGTTCTCAGCCTTGAATTTAAGCATTAAAAAGTTTTTGTTTTGGTTTGGTTTTGTCTCAGTGAACATTGTGAATTTTTCCAGAAAGTACGGCAGTTTAGAAAGTAAAACCGGCGTAGTTTGAATTTTTTAAGAGAATACGGCGCACAAACACTAAGTGCGGCATACACTCAGTCTCAGAAAGCAAAAAAAATTGATTCAGTTTGCCAGAAAACTGTACGGCTATGTTTGTAAAAAGTCTCAAAACACTTAACTAACTCGATTTTATCAATGCCAATCCCCGGCAGCGGCGCCAAAAACTTTGATGTGTTTCAAAAGCTTTAAATTTGTAATACTAATTTCACCATTTTCCTTAATATATAAAACACATGGGTAAAGTATAACCCCCGTTTATAGCAAAGGTTTAGGTAAGACCAGATCGTCCCAAGAGATTGTAGAAAAGCCAAGTTAGCAATTGTGTTAAAGTAAAGTCCTTAGATTGTCACTTATCCAAAAACTAGCAATTTAGATTGTTTGTTTATATGATTAAAAGCTATGTTTATTTAGGCTAAGAAACATGGAAGTAACATGTAAACGATGAGCAAGCAATCATGAACAAGATATATAAGCAAGAGGTGAATGGTTATCACTCGTACCCATAACTATCCAACATATTAAGAAACCCTTCGACCTATGATTCTCAATATATCAAATGCATTAATAATGGTTCATAACAGAAGTATACATAAGCCAATTTCCTCATCAAGTTCGTTAGACATGAGATAAGGCATTAAACAAGATTGTGTATGGGTTGAGAAATGTTTTGTCGATCAATTTCTACAAGGTAAACACCAAGTTGCCATAGACAAACACCTTGAAATAATACCAAAGTGGCAGACCCTTTCGACCTACTTCTACCACAGAGACACATCAAACATTCAACAATGATCCAAGCATAATCTCATCAATTAAACTTAAGTATAGTATCAAATAGCAAGCGTACATTACATTGTAAACAACCATATAACTATATCACCCAAATAAACATAATAACGACTACTCCATTATTGTAATAACAAAACACATATCATTCAACATGAATTTCATAAACTTCATAATTCAATTCGACAAAGTAGAAAAGTGTACCAAAGTGATTACAACGAAAGAACAAATGATTTCACAGAGATAACTCTCTAGGTTCGTTCTCCTACACTCTGTCACAGTAATAGAATCACAACCTCAACCTCGATATGGTGAACTTGGTATGAGTTCACCAATCTTACTTAGTATACTTTCCCTACTTCTCTTTGGATGTTACCCCTTTCTCTGGTTTCGTACCTCTACTTTTATAGACTCATTTTGACCTAATTCAACTCATGTGTTCAGTAAATGAGGACAAGTGATCGGCCTCACAATGAATGCAATCAATAACTCTGCTTTGTAACTGTCAAGGTAAGTGCGCCGTACTTCGTAGAAAGTACGCCGTACTTCGCGTATATTCAATCTCATTTACTCGCCAAGCAAGTACGCCGCACACAGTCCTAAAACCGGCGTACTTGGGTCTTTCATACTTGTATATTTTCATTCCAAGTCCTTCCTTTCTTGTATTTGTCACTTTATCATCTTTTTAGTGGAATTTCTAACTTTCTTCTCTCGTTCTATCCTGCAACCAGATTAGTACCAATTCTACACAAATAACGTGATATTCTATGTAATATAATAGATGTATGATATATAATCGATGGAATAAATATGTATAATTAGAGCGTTATCGGTACCTAATTCCATGCAAACTATATTTTTTTTTTGAAACAAAAAGGTTTCCTAGCTTATGTTTAACTAATATTAGCTTATCTAAGTTATCTAAGCTAGCTTAGGGCTTATGGAAAGGACTTATAGCATATAATTAGGGTTTAGTCTATAATTAGGGTTTTAAAAAGAAAACTAGCAAATGATTATGACCAAGGCTTAGGCAAGGGTTCCTATGTGATCTAAGGCATCCTAATATTATCCTAGAACTAAACTAAAGCTAAAGAAAGCAAGTATGAAAGCTTACGTGACTAGGGAGGGTTTAACGAGGGTTAACTAGGGTTTAGGGTTTTCTCGATGGCAAAACGACTCAACAAGGCCTCAAGACTTGGTTTGCTCGACTCCTAGGTCTACCACAGCTCGTATACTACTACTACTACAGAAGGTTTGAGGTGAAAAGAAGAGAAGAGGTGTGAATGAAATGGAGAAGGGACGGGGGGTATTTATAGGGTACGCTTGGAGTAGCGACCAAGAAAGGAAGAAGGAGGTGTCGGAAGGGGGGGGGGGAAAGGTGAGTAAGCAGAGCTAGGTGGTGACTAGGAAGAACTAGTGAGTAGGTAGGGGGCGGTATTGTAGCAACTCGTACATTTCAGACTATAATTAGACTATTTATTTTGACCTATTATTATTATTGTTTTAAGTAATATTACTTTTATAAGTAATTACGTAAATTCAATCACATACGCTTAACTCGTAACCAACACTAAACTATGATAAGTCTACGTGTTTTAGGCATTTTATTTTTCTAATAGTCATCTTTTATATGTATTATTGCTATTTTGTCATTTTAAACTTTATACGCTTTACGTTTTATGTGTACTCGAACCTACGTCTCTAGGTTTTAACAACATTTACACACTTTGTTAAACTTGTCACTCATCTAATATACTAATATGGAGTATATTGATAAGTTTAACATTTTTATAAGCTATATATTTTTACGTTACCTAATTTTAAGTTTCGTGATTTCAGGACTTAACGTTAGTAATTATCGGGATCAAACTATACCCTCTAAACACTAAACTTTTAATATAATACATAATAACACACTTTTATATAAAATGTGTCATTCCCACGTGCCTTCAATTCACTATCCAAACAAGTTGCATTATAAACTTCATTGTAAACATCACACATTTTATTTTTTTTACATACGTGTGATCTAGTTATACAGTGCCTAGTCTTATTAGGTTTACCACATAATTCATAGATTGCATTAGGTGTGCATTAGGCAATACGTGTCTTGTATAAAAAAAAATAGACAAGTTTCAACTAAACTTAAGAACCAAGATAATATCTTGGTACCACACAAATCATATAAAAGTTTATACCATTTACGAGTATCATTTCAGACATAAAAGTTTAATTGTCATATTAAAAGAAGAAATATATAGTGCTACGTACTACGCTCTTGATGTATTCAACCAAAGTTTGATCTTCATCTATCAAACCAAGAATTTATCAAAAGGTTCACTTTTGACGCTTTAATTACTACTTACTATTTCTGTTTTGTTGGTATGATTTTTATTCTAATCTTTAAATTGATATTATGCTTAGCTTCGTATCCTACTAGGATGGTTCCGTCATAGTATGTCCATAGTCAAGATATAATATCCACTCTTATTTATATGTTCCATTTTGAAAATGATTGGTGAAACAACAGCAAAATTTATGAAAGTATATAAATGTGGTCTGTGTTTACAAAACGTTTTTATATAAGATATTATCAAGCAATTTACACAAGCCTTCATGAATAATAGCAATAGATGGCCATAGTTAGACCCGTAGATTTGCTTTGTGTTGGGTCACAATCAAGTCAAATAGGAGGCCAACTATCTCAAGTTTTGAGTAAAAACTTTAAAATGATTATTTTAGTGCCCAAGGATTCTTTAAAGATTATGTATATAGTTTGATGATTTCACTTTAAATATCTTTAGCTATTTATCTATTTTAGATTAAATTTTTCAAAAAAGAATATGTATATACGTTCGCTGTCGAAAGATTTTCTTTTGAGTTATGAAATATTTGCATCATCTTGATTTTATGAAAAAGCCATATGTTGGTTATTGTATGTAAAGAAAACATTTTAAGAGATAAAGTACGTAGTTATCAATACGTTCAACTATTAGTTCGATGTACATTTGACATGTTTAAATAAATTCAAAGATGACAGTTTCATGCAAATGGTTTGGACATATTATTGACGAATGACGGATCATGAGACATAAATTATAAGCTACTAGTACAATGTATAATCTACATCTAACATTTTATAAACTCATTTGAATACTTTAATTATTTTTATAAAATCTAAGACGCGAGTATTATATTTTCTTAGGTCGTCGTTAAAAGCTCGCGACTACTTGATATACGTTATATCATTGTAATTCACTGTTGATCACTACGGTGAGTATTCACGAACCCATTTTTCTAACTATTTTAATCGCTTTGGGGTAGATGCATGAATTATACTTGAACTAAATTGATTACTATTTTATGAACTCTTTTGACTTAAACTTTTGAACTTAAATCAAACTCCTGAACTTTATTGCGAACTTATGACTTGTTTTGGACTTAATGAACCGTATGTTCTATGACCTAAAGTCTCGCCGTGTCGGTGGGGCGTTCTTGACCTAAAGTCTCGCCGTGTCGGTGGAGCGTTCTTGACCTAAAGTCTCGCCTTATTGGTGGAGCGTGCAAAGTCTCCCATGTTCGGAGCGTTCTTAATTGTATATAATAGTTGTATGATGTACTGTTCGTACATTCGCATTGTTAGTCTCCTATCAATAGGTAGTATGGATAGCGCTATTAGAGGTCGGCCAACCTCTCGTTCACTATGTTACGGGACGCGTATTATTTATTTTAGGGGCTTTGCCTGGCATACATTATTTTATACGTGGCGCTTATATTGTGAACTATTATGACCGCGTGTGCTTGACTACCACATACTACTTTATATGCAATGGGTTGTGAACACACAGGTTGCAAGTTTTGTATGGGCGGGATTTGCAACTGAGTGGATTTACAATGCCTTTGCCTTGTGAACTTTCTTAAAAGGTTTTTCATATTATATAAACCGTGTGTACTCACCAACTATTTTTATAGTTGACCCGTTTTCTCTCATGCATTTCAGGTGATCGTCAGTAAGTTTTTCTTCGAGGTCTATGCATAATCAAGTTTTCACATGTCACTACTGTTCATTATGTATTACAAATCTATCTTTTGGGAACTAAACTTTGTATCTTAAATTGCCGATGTCGGCTATAACAATGTTGTAATGACATACTTTTCCTTTAATATAAATTATGGTATTGTTCTATATCTCTTTTGTGATGATTATTGATTATGTTGCACCTCGTGTTTCGCTTTGGCGGGGTATGATAGATTGGTATCAGAGCTAGAGGTTATAGAGAATGCCAGTTTTTCTAAAATAAAAATCGCGATTATAACCAAAATAACGTTTTTCATAAATACCGAACATCATACGAGTCGACTAGTCCTATCATTGCATTATTAATCCTCAAGTATACATAGCCTGATCACCTATGTTTAATTCAGGAAGAATCATGTGATTAAGGGAGTAGTAGTCTCAGATCATGTTTGTTCGGGTCTAAAGAGTCTGGTCACCTGAAATTGCATTAGTCGGGTGGGAATGTATAACATGTTTGTATGTTCGCGTTTATGTTACTATACCTTACTTATTCTTTCTCTTTGCTACCTTACGACTCGGTAGACTAAGCATGTCTTTGTTCCCGTCATATTACGATCTCTATATCACGACTATCTTTGTATTGTACGTCATCCGTTTTGATAGTATATCGCTTACTCAACCCAACGTTTTGGTTTATTGTAGAACCATGGCTTCAATGAACACCCGCTCGGGACGTAACAACAGTGAAGGCTCAACAACAATGCCGCTGGAATAGCTTACCTACTCACCCAGATTGTTGCACACCTTGATACAAGACGAACAAACGCTGGAGAAGGTACTTCATACACTGGTCATGGATGCAGCTATAAGACCTTTATGGCATGCAAGCCAATGGAATTTCATGGCACCGAGGGTGCCGTTGGTCTGATATCATGGTTCGAGAATGTTGAGTCGAAACTCAGCATCACCAAGTGTGCTGAAGAAAATAAGGTTGAGTTCTCTGCGGGTCTACTCCAGAGTCGAGCATTGACCTGGTGGAACAACCAACTACATACCAGAGGAAGAGAAGCTGTAAATGGGTTATCATGGGAAGGATTCAAGAAATTACTAACTGATGAATACTGTAGAAAAGATGGAGTTCAGATGCTGGAAGCAGAATTTTGGAACCATTTGATGATAGGGGTGGAAGTTGATAAGTACACGGTCCGCTTCCACGAGTTGGCCAGAATGGTTCCTCACATGGTCTCTACTGTGGAACAGTTGATTGACCGATACATTTGGGGTTTGATCCCTGAGATCAGGAGGGATGTCACCTCATCCAAACCAACCACTCTACAAGCAGCTGTAGGCATGGCATACCGCTTGACAAATGATGTGATCAGGTCTGGTGGACTAACGAAAGTAAACGACGAAGGACGAAAGAGACAGGAAGATCAGCAAAAAAGCCGTGACCAACGAGTAGTGGGAAACTATGGAGCAATAACTCAAGGGCCCAAAGATATGAAGGTCCACATCCTATGTGCACTCGATGTAACTATCACCACTTAGGAGACTGCCCAAGGTGCACCAAATGCGGACAAACGGGCCACTTCGTGCGGAATTGCTCAAACAGGACTGGGAACCAAGGACAAAGGCCAGCATGTTACGAGTGTGGAATACCTGTCAAAAGTTGAAAAGAACTCCTAACCAAGGAAAGAATCGTCCAAACCTGGCGTTGGCAATTGAAGGTCCTCGAGATCAGAACATTGATATTCCCCCCGCACGTGGCCGAGCTTACTTCCTAGGGAATCATTTAACCCCGCAGAACCATGACAACATGCCGGGTACATCTTTTGAACAACTTCCCTACCTCTTGATCTTGAGTGCATGACTTATTTCCATTTCTTACCAAGTTCACGACATTGATATAATACGAGACCTAGTGTTTTCGACCTTAGTTACCTTTTTATTAGTTGATTTGATTGATGTAAACAACTCAAAAATCGAGCCAATCTTTCAAAAGACTTTTTTTTTCAAGGATGTTGAATCCTATTTTCCTGACAAATTGTTTCCTATCTTGATTTTAGTGACAGTTCTTGTATGATGAGTTGCGAAAATCAAGCTAAGAGTCAAGTTGTTACTCAAATTGATTCAGTTTAATCTCATGACAGTTCTTGTCTGATGAGTTGTGAGATTAAATTAGAATCGACTTCCTGAAGGTATTTTGAGGGCTATGCTCGAGAATGGGAAAGTTTTCCCTATCAAATCTAACCATGAGAACGTACATTTGTAAAACGAATGAATTGAATTCAGGGACTGAATTCCTTTGACGGGTGGAGACTGTAGCAACTCGTACATTTCAGACTATAATTAGACTATTTATTTTGACCTATTATTATTATTGTTTTAAGTAATATTACTTTTATAAGTAATTACGCAAATTCAATCGCGTACGCTTAACTCGTAACCAACACTAAATTATGACCAGTCTACGTGTTTTAGGCATTTTATTTTTCTAATAGTCATCTTTTATATGTATTATTGCTATTTTGTCATTTTAAACTTTATACGTTTTACGTTTTATGTGTACTCGAACCTACGTGATGAGTGTGTAAATACTCATCATTTTTGTCCCATCTGAACTGCAAAAACATTTAAAAACACTCAGAAATGCCTCAAAATACAAAAAA
>LBNU01028502.1:162907-177839 GCA_014162995.1 Artemisia annua
GCTCGTTCTTATTGATAATTTATTACGAAGGAGATTATTTATCAACCTATTGAAGTGAAGAAATTCTTAGAGCGTAGTCGTTATCATATCTAAAACGCACCATACGTTTAAAGAAACTTGTTCGGTTTATGTTGGACGACGACTTGGTTCAAAACTAGTTTCATAGGCAAAAAGGGTGGGATGATGAAGACCTATTAACTAATCACTAAAGATTACCATTGTAGTGTTCAGTTCTCACAGAGATGAGGATTTGTCAAGAGATTGCTGTCTACTTATATTGCTTTTATATAAGTTTGGAGTCACGTGTAGTACAAGACATTAAGACACAATTTGGTATCTACTTCTTCATCAAGTTTGTATATTTGGTTTCTTCATCGTGATATTACATGAAGCTTACAATTCGAGAGATGGTTCACAATATGGGTTTCAAGGGGAAAAGCTATTGATTAAAGTTAACCATCTACATGCATTCATTCGAATCCTCTCTTTTCTAGTGTAGTCTTTCATTTCCCCCTTTAGGTCTCATAAATTAGCTTATCTTTAGTGCTTATTTTAGCCTAGAAGTAGGGTGCTCAGGCCTGTTTCACCCAAACTGCTTATTGCTTAATCTGGCTGACGGCCTGGGCTTATTTTTGTTTTTTCAGTTGAATTGAGTTTGTTTTAGTATATTACACTATACCTGAGCTTTTGGTGCATTCTAGTGCTTATTTGCTTATTATTAAGTGCTTATTTAAATTGCTTATTTGCCCAAACTGCTTATTAGGGATTAGTTATTAGGTAATTTTATTTTCCTAGGTTTAGAATAATATTTTATAATTATCTGCAAAATTTCATATTTTTCTAAGGTCATTTAGTATTTATAATAATTAGTTTAAATAGTTAATAATTAGTTTTTAATTAATAATAATTAAATAAAAAGTCTAAAAAATAATTTTTCTTTTTTCAAAATTTTCTTTTAACATTAGGATTGTAAAAAAGTAATTTTCATACCCGTGGGCTTTGTATTGCATAATTTTCAATTTTTATTTTGCGGGTTACGTTGTTTTTAACTAAAACGCGCGTTTTTTAAGTTTTAATACGTTTTAGGTTAAGTTGCTTTCACGTACTTGTTATTTTAGCTTTGTTTACTTGTTTTCATTCATGTTCTCTTAGATTAATCATTCTATCACCTATTTCGTTCACCCATTCAAAATCACTCGATCACAAATTCGTTCTATTACAGAATTCACACCTCGTTGGGATTAAACGACCCGGGGATATTCTATACTCCTTGGTTTAGTATTGGCTCAGTATTTTGACTTTATTTAACCACATCTGTGGTTGACTTTGGTTGATCGTTTCAGAGCCAATCACTACGTCTCTAGGTTTTAACAACATTTACACACTTCGTTAAACTTGTCACTCATCTAATATACTAATATCGAGTATATTGATAAGTTTAATATTTTTATAAACTATATATTTTTACGTTACCTAATTTTAAGTTTCGTGATTTCAGGACTTAACGTTAGTAATTATCGAGATCAAACTATACCCTCTAAACACTAAACTTTTAATATAATACATAATAAACACACTTTTATATAAAATGTGTCATTCCCACGTGCCTTCAATTCACTATCCAAACAAGTTGCATTATAAACTTCATTGTAAACATCACGAATTTTTATTTTCTTACATACGTGTGATCTAGTTATACAGTGCCTAGTCTTATTAGGTTTACCACATAATTCATAGATTGCATTAGGTGTGCATTAGGCAATACGTGTATTGTATAAAAAAAATAGATAAGTTTCAACTAAACTTAAGGACCAAGATAATATCTTTGTACCACACAAATCATATAAAAGTTTATACCATTAACGAGTATCATTTCAGACATAAAAGTTTAATTTTCATATTAAAAGAAGAAATATATAGTGCTACGTATTACGTTCTTGATGTATTCAACCAAAGTTTGATCTTCATCTATCAAACCAAGAATTTATCAAAAGGTTCACTTTTGACGCTTTAATTACTACTTACTATTTCGGTTTTGTTGGTATGATTTTTATTCTAATCTTTAAATTGATATTATGCTTAGCTTTGTATCCTACTAGGATGGTTCCGTTATAGTATGTCCATAGTCAAGATATAATTTCCACTCTTATTTATATGTTCCATTTTGAAAATGATTGGTGAAACAACAGCAAAATTTATGAAAGTATATAAATGTGGTCTGTGTTTACNTTGGAATTCAATGCAGCCTCATAATAACTATACAATCATGAAAGGAGATGAAGTGCAAGGGTTGCCCGAATTGATCATATGACATTAAGTATAGAATTAAAAGTCGGTTAAATGAAGTGCAAGGGTTGCGAAAGGTTGCAAGAATAATTAATGAGTTAACCTGATTCATGCCTATATAAACCGGCCAAAATCACATTTAGTATGTACATTTGAAGATGATTCACACATCTTTTAGATCTTTGATTATTGGTAGCGGTATGTAAATTCTCTTTTGCAACATTTTGGAGATGATTCACACATCTTTTAGATCTTTGTAATTAACTTGGTCTTCTTTTTTTCTTAATTTAGTTATCATACGCAGGTACCATGAAAATCACACAAGATCATGCATGCTCAGATAAACGGAACCAAAGATTGGGATACCAACTATTTTTTTTGTTTCTTACATATTTAGGTGATTGTTATAGATAAGCATATATATATATAGATATATGTATTATGTTAATGCATTTTCATATACAAGTAATTTATGTGCGTTTTCTATTGATGTAGCTTACATGTGCGAATTGATTCAAGAAAATGTGCACGAGCATGTATGTAAAGCAACATTTAAATGGTTAAATGATACTTTTTAGCGTGATTAGTTTATGTAAGTAGTTGTTTTCGAATGCTCTTTGAGAAATATTAGAATGAATTTATCGTGTGCAATTGAATTATTATTAAAAAGAAGAAGGTCCGCGCATCGCAAAGTGTTTTCTTTTTCTATATGTATAATCATTAGTGAGAAACCAATATTTACGCGCATTAAATGAGTTTGCCATAATAGCAAAATACTACATATTAAAAATATCACATTGAGTAATGAATAGAAAGGAAAAAATACATAATTTTGACTTAAATCTGTTTGTAAATTATCTAACTATATATAAAGAATGAGTTGCAAGTTGAGCATTAATTGAGCATGTGCATTCATGATTTGAGCTTGGAAACTCTATTATGTAACCAAAGATCTCTTAAACACGAAAAATTAACAAGCAATGTGAAGGTGTAAAGGCTATGCAATTAATTTGTGGAAAAATAATTTACAAAGTCAGTAGAAGAAGATCAATCGATGAGTCATTCCAAAAGGACATTAAACTATGAAATTGCTTCACTCTACATTCTCTTCTTTTTTATCTCCCACCGTTCCATTCTATGTTTCCAAAAGAAACCGTGATTTTTTTCACATACACATAAACAATACACACACTCTCCACTTAATTAGATTGGTGGGAGAGTGACGGTTTATGATGGACTGCAACATTAAAAAAGTTGAATATGAGGATGGAGAATCAGGTATTACATTATTTAAGACTATTCTAGGGATTTAGGGTTTTAGTTTTGAATCTTGATTGTAGGTCTGAGTAATTTTTGATTTTGATTCGTTACGTAACTCGTATTTGTATAATCTCATATCAAAGTTAGTGGTTGTAATTTCAATTTAATTTTTTATTATAGTTTTGAATAATTTTAGGGGTTTTGGATTATTTAGTACTAAGATGATGATGATATGGGTAATGGCATTTTGTAGTTAAATGTTAATTTGTCTGTTTCCATATGTTTTGTTAGTTTTCAATATGTTCTTTCATTTTCGCTAGCCAATTTTTTGAATTTGTAAATTACATTAGAAGTGTTGAGGCTTTAAGGGTGTTTGGACTGTCAATGTAGGTCTAGCTGAGCGGATTGTGTTGTTCCTTATGCGAAGTACATGAAATCCGTCAGAAGCATGATATATGTCGGTACTAGATTGAAGATGAAGTTCTGTATGGAGGAGTCTCCTGAACGAAGTTTCAGTGGAGTTGTGACCGGTGTTGGTGATTTGGATCCTTACAAGTGGTCTAACTCAAAATGGAGGTGCCTAATGGTACATCACATCACATTTTAACTTCATTCAAAGAAACCAATTCGTTAATTTGTTTTGTATATTTATGTACTTTTATGTCTCGAGAACAGGTGAGGTGGGATGAAGATATAGGAATTGATCATCAGGAATGGATATTTTCATGGGATATCGATCTATCCGCCAGGTCCTTCCTGTTGTTAAACATTTAGTCTTCCCCACGGTTCAAGAAATTGCGTGCAGGGCTGCATGCAACTCCTTCCGCCCTTCCTGTAGTTGGTAGGATTCTTTCTTGAACTCAACTTTAACGACCATCAAGTTAAATCTGTAAATATTAGAGAATATTGCATAAAAGCGTATTAAACTTATCTCCAATTTCCATTTGAGTTATCTAACTTTTTTAGTTAATCCAGGAATTAAGGCTATACTGCTTACGTTTTTTGTATCAAGATAGGGTAGTCTTAATTAATGAAAAATATACATTTGTTGCCTCAAAAGAAAATGGACATAATATTAGTACCCTGTGTATGATGTTTTTCCCCAAAAAAATATCATTTTACTTTATAGATTAGTGATTTTTGCTCTCTTTTTGCAGCATGGGGTGGATAAGATCCTTTAAGGTCTTGCAAGGTCAATAAAATGTAGGTCCGGTGTCACCTCTGTATGGACGTGATCAAACATTTTGTAAAATGAGCGTTGTTTTATAGACTAATACCTGATGTATGATTTATTTTATTATAATATTTTGGGGTTCGAGTAAATTGAGGTACTGCCCATTAGTTATTAAAACTTTAAGAGCCTTTGTTAGCTTAGAGCGCATTTGAGAAATTTGTCCGATTATACATAGTGAATCCTTTCGATAAGCTATAATCGGGATAAGCTCATAAGCCCAAAATTGTGACCTTATTAGTCTTTCAAAAACTCCATAAGCCCATAAGCTAAATAAGCTTAAACAAACACCTCCTGTAACGTACTCGAAATAGATTTAGGTGCAACATACTCGAGTGTAGGATTATGGCAAAACAATCGGGTCAAGATGGTATTTTCACCAATCCAGACAATGACCAAGAAGAACGCCTAAGAACACAGTTTAACGGCATACGTATTCCAGATGGTATTGATGTTTATATGTAGTCTGTTATGTAATGCTTCTGCTGCGTTTGACGTGAATGCTACAGTGGGTCCAATTATGTTCTGCTTGCGTTTATGTAATCTTGAGTTGTTAGTAGTTATAGGAGTCTTTGCTTATGTAACATTTAAAAGCATGATAGCTTGGTGCTTATTTCTTCATCTTTTTTTTCAGTTGAATTGCGCTCACTTAGAGAATTGTCTTCATGAAACACGAGAAGAGGCAAAAACTCCCTGTGCAGCTGATCAAAGAGCATATGATTATAACAAATTATGAGGGACCACTTTCCGAGTGTACAGTCTCTTCGAGCGTTTGAAAGCATGTGTTTCTTCAGTGGGTGTAGATGGTTTTTCGCTGAATTCTTTACCTCAATTTCACACCAAGTCATCAATCTTTTACATTAATTTCACAACTGTTAACTATATATATTAGGAGTCTATCACTGGAAAATAATATGTTATGAATTGAATACATCGCAAATTTTCTTTTTTTTTTAGTTCTGCAAATGAAACGCAGATGATGGCACTTTTGACGATCGTGAATGTGTTCAGGTGCTTGCTAACAAGGCTCTCATTTTGGCAAGGCATCTGACTTAAACTAATGGACGGGTACAATCCCATGGACAGCTTATTAAGGAGCAGTAAAAAAAACATCACCTTGAAAAAACAGATTTTTATCAATTTAACCTTTCTGATGTCAAATGAGTTGTCTGCTAATTGCTTATTAGTCATCCAAAAGGCCAAAATTAACCTTTTAGAAGTCGTCCGAAATGCTTATTTGCTAGCTGTTTGTTTGTGTTTTTGCTTAATTAATCTGATTAGTGGCTTAGATAATGACTTTTAAACACTCAGTTTGTTTGATGTCCAAAATGCAATAACCACTTACATAAGTAAACCCACAAAAATGCTATGTATAGAGCTGTCAATAAGATCTTACAACACGCCTCTTTGGAACCACCTGGATTATAACTTATTGTCAATATAAATGCGGCGTTTGCTTTGGAACCCTGAAACATTAACTATTTATGATTAATGTTCATAACGGGTCATTATTGGTATGGGCCAGGTATTTTTTTTAACGAAATAATAATACAATAACAATCGAAATATATGAATAAAACTATTTAGGATGTGATATGCAGTGACATATACTTTTGACAACTTTCATGCCGTTGTACCCATTTGATTTGTTCCTGTATATAGTTGCGTTTTAAAAATGAAAAATTGACTCATATGTGGTTGCAAATTACTCCATCAATAGGTTAGTGAAGTGATCATTCTTCCATTTNCAATCGAAATATATGAATAAAACTATTTAGGATGTGATATGCAGTGACATATACTTTTGACAACTTTCATGCCGTTGTACCCATTTGATTTGTTCCTGTATATAGTTGCGTTTTAAAAATGAAAAATTGACTCATATGTGGTTGCAAATAAAGCCATTTTGTGTTTGACGCCGATGTTAACCTCAACTAGGCTAGCTTGATGTTAGATTATGTATCGAGTTATGTATCGTATTGGAACAAAGCTCTATTGGAACCAAGAGCTCTGAGCTGATGTTAGATTTATATATAATATATATATATATAATATATATAATATATATAATATATATATATATATATATATATATATATAGTATATATATATAATATACTATATATATATATATATTATATATATATATATATATATATATATATATATATATTAGACGTGCATTTGATCGAATTCTATGTAATCGTATGGAACAAGCTCTAGCTCGATACATAATCTAACATCAGCTAGCCTTTGAGGTAACAATCGGCGCAAACAAAATGGCTTTATTTCATGATGAGTGCGTAAATACTCATCATTTTTGTTCCATCTGAACTGCAAAAACATTTAAAAACACTCATAAATGCCTCAAAATACAGAAAATATCTCTGGATTGTGTTTTTACATGTTACAGGTACAAACGGATTGAAAACAAAGGAAAAACGAAGCAAAATGGACATTTTCCGGATTGACGCGATAACGTACATGCAATTTGTTAAATCAAGACGAAGTCAAAATCAACCCCGGGATACATTTTTGGAATGAGCATGGAAAACCGAACCCGAATACCCAATAATATTTATATGGACCAACCCGACCCATTTTAATGGGCCGGGTCAGCCCATTTAAATATTAACTAAACCATTTAACCAACCCATTTATCTAAAACAAACCCAACCCACCCCTTTGATAATAAAACCAGGGTCAAACCTGGTTAACCCCTTATCCCCTTATCCCACTTGCCTGCCAAAACCAGCAACCCCCCATACCCTGCTACTCACCTCCCCCATCCAACCTACTCCAGTCCAAGAATCATTTAATGCTTCCCCTCTCCTTGCAAGTTATCAGTCCAAATTGTCACAATTATGATTCCATTTTTTGGCGCCAAATATCAATGAAAGGCTGGGATCATCTTTGACCAATCCAAAGGTTGAAATTGAAGAGAGAAAGAGCAGGAAGCAAGATGGAACCCTAATATTTTGAGTATAAATAAAAAAGGATTGTAGCCTTCAAAAGGCAGTTAGCTCTTGGTAGTTTTCTAGTTCTTAAGTTTCCTTTTAAAGTCTTTTAATTCTTATGTACTCTTCTAAGTTAATGAAAGTTTTAATTTAAGTTTTTCTTCTGTCATCAATTTCATTACTGTTGAAAAATTCCATATAAGCTTCCATAAGCTTATTGCTATAGCCTAAACTCAATAAGCTAATTAGTAAGCTTATTTGGGTCTTAGTTTGTTTGTTCATTTAAATCTCACAAAAGCTTTCCAGTTTCAAAAAAAAATAATAATAATAAAAAAAAATAAAAAAAATAAGCATGGAGCATGGTAAATTATGGATGGCCATGGTTTAGAGCTCCTTGGGAAGCACTAGGTTTATTTTTAAAATGGTTTGGGTGTTATGAATGAGCCTTGTTTGAGCAAAGGCCAATTGTAAGTTCCTTGTTTTCTAATTTTAGCCTATTTTCTTAAAGTTACTGTAGCATAGCTTATATTTGTGCTTATTACTTCTTGTTTTTGCTTATTTTATGCCTATTAGTCATTTATGGTTCCATTATTGCTTATTTCGTAGTCTATGTAGTTATATTTTAGTCTTTAGCATTTTATCTGTCTTATTTAGTCATCAATAGCTTTTTATGCTTAGCTTATTACAACTGCTTATTTGGTATTGATATTTGTTTCTTAGTAGTTTTTAAACTTAGATAATACATCTTGTTCAAAAAAAAAATGGGTCAAATCCATTATTTCACAAGCCAAAACTAAAACAGTCCTTAATCCTTGGTTAAGGACTGTTTGGCACAACCAAATTTTTTGACCAAAAATCATCTTTGACCACAAGACCAAGTTCAATCAGCTTTATTTATGCATTTTAAGAAGATTTGAATCAAAAAATTTCATTTCCAAATAGTTTTTAGGCAATTGATGTTAGTTTTCAAAATTTTTTTTTGTTTAACTGATTTTTTAAAAAGAATAGGTTAGAATCTTGGTTTAGGACTTGTAGTTGTTTGTGTTGCTACATTTTAGTTCCAAATGAGTTAATACTAGTGTCCAAAACCTGTCTTTGACTTTCCAAGGTCAAACAAGCAAAAAGTCACCCATTTTCAAATTCTGACCCAACACCAAAAAAGCACCCAACAGCCTTTTAGTTTTTGATTTTTCATTTGTTCGTTATAAGCCCGTTTTTCCTGAAATTTGGTATGCTTGTAAATGGGTTGATTTCTTAGTTACTCTTGATTTTTATGAATTTTTATTTGAGCTTTTAGTTGGCGTAAACACTCCCACAAACAGCAGACCTGCACTTTNATTTGCTTAGCGTAATCACCCAATCCATCATTTCGTTAACCCATTCAAACTCACTTGATCACAATACGTTTTCGACTACAATTCACACCTCGTCGGGACATAACGACCCGGGGATACACTATACTCCTTGGAGATTTGGCCTAAGCTGTTTGACCATCTTGACCACATCTGTGGTTGACTTCGGTTGACCGTTTGGAGCCAGTCACCTATCATAGCAAATAGATTACCGTAGGCTTGGGAAATGATCAAAAACCTTCTCCACTAGGCGTAAGCACATAAGATAAACTATCAAAGAGGGCTTTCCACAAGGGTTGTAATGAGGTGTAGGGATATGATAAACACGGTTTTGTTGGATAAGGGATATTGTACTGGTGGCGAGTTAAAGATCTTGGTTAATTACATGTACAATATGGCGTTGCTAAGCCAAGACTCGACTCGACCTATGCTAATAAAAAACTAACAAAACATAAAATAAACATACAAGGAAACGGGATGGTAGTCCGTATGTTTTTTCTACTTTTCTTTTTTCTCATTTTTTTCCCTTTTTCTTGATTTTTCGATTTTTTTTCATACACTCTTGTCCTACCATCCAAAATAATACATCATAGGGGCCTCGGTTCTCCCGTTACACTTGAACTTTTACATACTTTACAAATAACTATTCTAATGACTCGAATTAAGATAATTGAAACACTTGGAGTACTTTTAAAATATTTCGCACATGTGGGGGTAATAATTGTTGTTAATCCCCATTACTCCATTACGTACACTAGTACTTTACCCATGAGTCCCAATCGTCCCAAAACAATATGTACAAGATATGACTCGACTTAGCAACCATGTAATCAATTATATAATTAACTAAGGGTTTAAATAAATGTTGTCACAATAATGCACTAAAGGTGAGTGCATACAAGGTAGGCTAAGGCGATTCGGGTGTACATTTCGGGGTGGGTTGTAAACAAATTCTTCCTTTAAGTGACCAGAATACGCTATTCAGAATTTCTTCCTTTCGGTCTTTCCAATCACCTAAAGGTTAGAAGCGAAAAGATAGGCTCTGGAGGGTGTACTAGGAGTATCGTGTACTAAAGACAACGCAAAGGTGTGGGAGAATTACTTGACCAATAAAGTCAATGTAATTATAATACGGGTGTAAAACATGGGTTAATCCTAATGCCTCTTATCATGTAGTGAATATAACTACACGAATGTACTCTCACTTGTGGATTTGGGATGGTCCTAACGCAAGTTCTAGAATCTAAGTGCTACCGGTACACACATCATGGCATATAAATGCTTTTCCTACCAATTCTAGGGGCAAACCTCACATGTTTGAGGTGGAAAAGTTTTTAGTGGTACGGTTTTTGTGCTAGTCATACAGCTCCTATCCATGAGACGCTCATTAATACCAAAGTTTCACTCCTATATGTTGTAAAAATTTTAAATTTGGCGCTAAAATTGCCCTAACAGGTATTCCTTTCAGTTTTATTACACATCTACTATTAAACAAACAAAAATCAAGTGTAATTGCATTCTCTAAGGTATCATGATTTACCCCCCTTACACTTAAGATAAACATTGTCCCCAATGTTCAAATAAAAAGATGTAAAAGTAAAGAAGGTAAAAGAATGAAATCAAATACTCCCTTGATTCGCTCGGTGTGGATAATGTGGTAACATGGTTAGATCTTCTTCCAAGATAATGTAGAAGCTCCAAGATTAAAGCAGCGCCAAAAGCTTGATTCCATATACATCTCCTTGTCCAAAATAACCTGTTAATCCTGAGAAAACAAACACGAAACCTTGCATAACATCGGCGGGAAAATCAATATAAGGATATAATGCTTGTGGAATGAATATTTTGCAGATTCCTGGAGTTTATAAGTTAGAGATTTAATAAGACATTATGGTTCCGGCAGAAAAACAAAACTTGCAAAAAGTTCGTCCAGAATTTTACACCTGACGCCGTCAGGTGTAATGCCTGACGCCGTTAGAGTGGTCTGACAGAAAGTTCTATGTTGAGTTTCTGGAAAATTTCTTGAAAAACCTACACCTTAATTCCTAGAATTCATGCAAAATATCATTATGACTCGATACAAGCATTTGACTCAAACAATTACTAATATGTATGCCAATTTAATATTGTTATGATTCATGTTCAATTCATTCTTATAAACTGATTCAGATTTCCCTTACACTTATCTTTTGCAAAATACCTTTATATGTAGTTAAGACGAAGTTAAAAACAAAATTAAGCATTTTCACAATTTAATTTTAACCATGAATCAATAACAATAAAAATAAAACATACATACGGAAACAAATAAAATCACACAAACAAACAAAACAAACAAAGCTGGGTTGCCTCCCAAGAAGCGCTTTTCTTTATTAACGAGTCTTGTAGTTAGACTCAAAGTCACGGGCTATTACGTGACTCCATCATTGGTCACGTCCTCTAGGTCATCCTCTTGCTTGGTCTTATATTCCGGACCTAGTTGCAAGCATTCTTTTTAGAAACCAAGTAGAAACAAAGTCTACTCCCCTACGTCTATCCTCATCATTCCTATATTAGACCGCTTGTTTATGCTCCTTCTCAAGGTTTGACAAGAGTTGGAATTGCTCTATCTTATATGGCATTTGGTAGGCTATCTCATCGATCTCATCCTTGAACCTAACTATCCCTAGAGATGGGTCATAATTCATTTTAGAGGCCTCAACGAACGGTTTTCCAAAAACTACTTGAGTTAAGCATGCATCTACTACCGGGCGAATGTCCTCAACAATCACGAAGTCGGTGATATAGGTGAAATTTCCTACATAAACATGTAATCCCCTAACTCTACCTATAAAATTACTTATTCATCCCTTGCCAGGAAATATCCTAAATCCAAGCGGCTTTTTCATAATAAAGTTGTAGTAAGCTCTAGTCATGATGTTTATGGGAGAATTGGGGTCGATGTAAGCTTCCACACATGTATGTGACCAATATTACATGGTATGTTAAGATTGTATGGGTCGCCCATCTTAATGATTGGGTTACCTAGGAAGTATGGTGTCTCGGGGTCATCGAATAAATCCTTATGGTACGCTTGTTCTTCCTTAGTGGGTATTCTATCGAAGTAGCCCTCTTCATCATCTACTTCCTCTACTTCACTTTCCTCATCTTTCTTGTTATCCTCAACTTCCTTAACCTTATCCTTAGGTTCAATTTCTATTCTAACCTCATCCTTATCACTTTCTTCCTTATTCTTATCGATTGGCTTAATAGTGACAACATTGACGAAGTGGACATGTTTGGATGAAGAAGGGTCCTTGATTTGGGGTCCGCTATTTGTGTTCCTAGCGTCCTTATGTGGAGGTGATAGTACTTGGTTGTTGAGGGCTTTCAATAAGTTGTCAATTTTATTGGTCATCTCCACTTTTTGTTGATTAAATTCGGATGTGAACTTAGCTATACGAGCTTCTTAAGATGCCATAAAATTGGACATCAATTCGTCAAAATTATTGGTACTACCATAGTTGTTGGAAGGATTGTTGTTGAAACTTCGGTTTGAGGATGAACCTCTTGATTGGAATCGATTAGGTGGGTTGGAAGAGTTGTTTTGAGAAGGGTTTTGGTTTTGCTTCCACCTAAGGTTTGGATGATTTCTCCAAGAGGGGTTGTATGAATCACCATAAGGATTTGGCTCCGGTTTGAAAGTGTACCACTTGTCTCCCGCTCCGTCGGTACACGAGGATGCGTAGTCCGCAAAAGCTTGTTCGAGGAGTTCCATGCAATCACGAGTGTCGTGGGGACCACTACATAATTCACACGAAGAAGTGATTTTGTTCACTTAGCTTGAAGGTTTAGGAGCCTCGTAGAATTTCATGAGAAACTTGACTTGGTCCTCAAGTTCCATGATCCTACGGTCGGGAATGCTTGAATTATTCGAAGGCAAAGATATTGCCTTGACCATTTTGTTCAAATCACGGGGATCATTCCAACTTTTGTTGTCATAGAGAGCAAGATATTCTATGAGTTCCCATGATTGTTCTGCACTTAGATCACGTAGCTTACCACCGGCCGCTTGGTCAATGTTTTGCTTTGTGGGGATATTGATATGGTCATAGAAGATTTGGACTTGGAGCCAAAGATCTATGCCATGGTGAGGGACTTTTTGAATTAAGTCCTTGAATCGTGTCCATGCCTCGTATAGGGTTTCGCCTTGACGTTGTTGGAACATCAAGATATCGTTCCTTAACTTGGTGGTTCTTCCAGGTGGGAAAAACTGAGCAAGGAAACGAGTGGTGAGATCATCCCAAGAGCTGATGGATCCTGCGGGTAGACGTTCTAGCCATTGACTAGCTTGGTCTCCCAGAGAGAATTAGAAGAGACGCAGTCGGGTCGTCTCTCGAGTTGCAACATCAAGGTCTATGAAGTCTACGATCTTAAGAATGTCCTTGAGGTGTTGATTTGGATCTTCAGAACGAAGTCCATGGAATGCAAATCCGCTTTGCACCAACCGGATGGTGTCGGATTGCAAGGGTGACACATTGGCTTCTTGAGTGAGCTCAATGGTGTTTCGATAGCCTTAGTGGCTAGGACGGGAGTACTCTCCTAAAGTTCGGGCTCTAGGAGGCTGGTTTTGTTGTGGTGGTTGCTGTGGTGGGTTGTTGGGATCAAGGATATTACGACCTTCCATGATGGCGGATGGTAATGGTTACGAAACTAGGCACGAAGAAATAAGATAGACTAAAGAAATCATAGAAAAATAAAATAAAAATCTCACTAGAAAGGAATCTAGCGAGTAGACCTAATAAAATAAAAATTCAACCTAAACAATAACTATTCCCCGGCAGTGGTGCCAAAAACTTGATGTGTGGGTTGCGGTTACGCAAAAGTTTTACCTCTCCAGGGATCTCAAGAGGCTTGCAATCCCCACCAGGCAGTGTACCTAACCGATGTAGTATAGTGAAGTGGCAAGTACCGGGGGATTGATCGTTCTCTAGGGGAATAGTGTCGTTAGAATTGAAAACTACTCTAATAGGTCTAAGGGTGAGGGATGATTCTTTTTGTATTTTTATATTTTATGAAAAGCAAGTAAAAATCTCGGGTTTGAAGGAGTGGGCGGAATTAGTTGCTAGTTAACTAACCCAATGAACTACTAATGCAAATAAAATAAAATAACAAGAAAGTAAATTGTTGTGAAACTTATATGGAGAGAAGTGTGTTTACTTAGATTTCCTTACTCCCTAACTATCTTTTACCGGTTGATTAGTGTGTTATAATTGCGTAGATGACGAGTTGTATTCCTTAATACCAGTCGTGGGGTGTGTCCAAACTTGCCTAACTCTATAAGCTCCTACTTCACATCTATGTCGAGCCGACTACTAGCTCCTAACATGAGATCACTAGAATTCGCTTATGCATTAAATACAACCATATAACCGTAGTACACATTGGTTCATGTTTCTTAAGATGTTCAAGCAAGTTACCGTATAGGAGGTTAGCCAGTTTTCTTAAGCCTAACATCGATAAACATTAATCCAATACAATTAACAACACACCAACAACCAATAATCAATAGTTAGGTTTCATTAGATCTAAGCAAACACAAGAAAAACCTAGCCTAGCATGTTAAACAAAATACAAGCACAAGATAAAATCAAACAACACATAAACATATTGAATGATTGAATGATTACTTATCTTCAATGTAACATGGAAGATCCAAGGGGTTAAAACCCTTAAAAACTGCTGTAAAATCATGCTAGGGTTACACCAAGACTCCCTCTAAAAAGTTCCACCCTTATGAATGAAAATTACGAAAGTATATATAGATTTTCAGGTCTGACGGCGTCACGTTATGGGATATGACGCCG
>LBNU01028502.1:177894-188319 GCA_014162995.1 Artemisia annua
CTTTTGAGACTTTGTCGTTTTCTTCACTTTTATGCTCCAAAAACGTCCAAATATGCATGTTTTCCAGAATTCTTCTCAAAAGCACCTAAAATGACAAAAGGAACGATTTAAGGCAATATTTGATCATATTTACTCGAATTAGGGCTTAAATGACCCCTTAAAATGGGTACACTTTTTGTCTCATCATTTTCATATTTTATGTACTCCCATAACGAAACCTAACATCTTTCGCGATAAACCTTAATTTTACGACAATCCGGAAAATAATCATTTTCAAAACAAAGTTTCCAAAAATAGATTTTTACACTCTTTATAAACATAAATCATAAAAACAATCTCCTCGTAACTTACTCACGCTCAAACACTTGAACGAAGTCTCGTTACACAAAACCGCAAAAACATCAAAACTACACAATTCATTTCCACACCACAAAGGTGTTCAAAATGAATTTACCAAACTCAAAACTACACAAATCATCTCATTAACATTACACGCAACGGGATTTAGTGCCACATTCATACTTATCATAACTATACCATATATACCTCACACATTGATGCGCGTGGATTGCAACACGCACTACGTATTACCTCTCGAGGGATCTCGAGAAGCTTGCAATCCCCACCAGGCAGTGTACCTGACCGATGTAGTATAGTGTAGTGGCAAGTACCGGGGGATTGATCGTTCTCTCGCAGGGAATAGTGTTCGTTAGGCTAAAGGCTACTCTAATCTAGGTCTAAGGGTGGAGGAAGACTCTTTTTGTATTTTTATGTTTTATGAAAGTAGTAAAATCTCTGGTTTTGGAGGAGAGGGCGGAATTAGTTGCTAGTCAACTAACCTAAGTTATCTACTTTTATACTACTTATATTTTTTGTATTTTTGGTTTTGAGAAAATCAGTGGTGGAGAGTAGTGTTTACTTAGACTTCATTATTCCCTAACTATCTTTTACCATGTAATTAGTATGTTGAGTTTGCGTGGATGACGGGTGTATTCCTAACAAGTCGTAGGGAGTGCGTTCAATTCCCTAACTCTATAAGTTCCTACCTCACTCTATGACGATACGTCAAGCATCCTATCATGAGCTCACCGATAGCAACCTATGCATGAAATACTACCTTAAAATCGATAACGCACATACGATTCACGTTTCTAAAGACGTTCAAGCTTGTTACCGTATAGGAGATTAGCCAGTTTTCTCTAGTCTAACGTAGATGAAACATTCACCCAAATACAATCACAACATACACATCACATGATAATCAATAGTTAGGTTTCATTAGATCTAAGCAAACACAAAGTAAATTAGCCTAGCATGTTGAAAGAAAGACAAGCACAAGCATAAATCACACAACACATAGACATATTGTATGAATAAAGACTTATCTTGGATTAAACATGCAAGTTAGAGGGGTTAGGATACCCTCTAAGGTCTCTAATACACGTACTAGGGTTTAACCCTAAAGTTCTCCACTCCAAAATTCGACTAAAGTTCCACTAGGTTATCTAAAATAAAGAAAAATCGTTCTATATATATAGAAAACGCGGGCTGACGGCGTCAGCCCAATAGGTGACGTCGTCAGCTCGGCGATTAGGGTTTCCTGACGGCCTTGCTTGACGTGGTCATAATTGCTGGTTCCAGATCTGACGGCCTTGGTTGACGGCGTCACCAAATTGCACTACGAACTCTCTGGCCCGTCACGAGTATTTTTCCAATTCTGGACTTCACTTGTTCCTGACGGCGTCACCTTGTAGAGTGTGACGGCGTCACCTTCTGTAATCTTCAAGGTCTTTTGAGTTTTTGTTGTTTTCCGCACTTTTTCACTCCGAAAACGCCCGAAAATGCTTCTTTTGTGATTTTCTCCTCAAAAGTACCTAAAATGAGAAAAGAAACGACTTTGGGTGAAATCCGATCCAATAACATACGAATTAGGACTCAAACCGACCCCTAAAAACGTAACATTTTTCGTCTCATCATTTATAAATGTCCTAAAGTACTTATTTGATGTAGACTAAACTTAGTCTAGTGCTGATATACGTTTAAAGTAGTTTTCTTTTTTATGTGGGTTAATCTAACGATTATACATAAAGGCATGAATTCAAGTGTTCAAAGTAAAATGTTTTAAGTTTATGGTTAAGTAATAACCTGAAAACTGTGAGTTATCACAGAATTATACCCAAGTGTTTGCCAAACAACATTTGAATGACAAGTATGGTGTATTATCTTCTCACTAAACTTAAACACAAAGCCAAAGTTAAGTGTTTAAGTAAGAACTATGCTTAACGAATAGAGTTATACTATAGGGCTCAGTTCTTCTTGGAGATGGAAAAGAACTCTTGAAAGTGTTACAACCTTTAAATACAAGAACTTAATTTTCTTTCTTTACTGTAATCTATTTATAGGTGGGGAGCAATATGGATACCCATGAGGTAAAAGATACATATCAACCTTTGATAACCTAAAGTACACTTTGTACTTTAACTTATATTCATAGTATGGCAATAAACTATACTGTAGAAAACTAGAAGGTGGGTTGAATAGTTTTTACGGATTTAAATTTAGTTTACAAAACTTTTAAATTGATAGTATGTGAAACCTTTAGATGATGAGAAATAGATAATGCAAATTAGTATGAAAGAAAATCAATACGAGAATAATAAATAGATAAAAGGATAGAATCGTGATACAATGATTTATAGTGGTTCGGCTACAAGGACACATTCCTTGCCCTACTCCACTCCCCGAGTACCCAAATCGAGAGTTCTTAAGCACTATGTCAACAAGCTCCTTCAACTGGTGGAGAAACCTCACAACGTCGCTTACACTTTTTCCGGTACTAAGCTAAATATCCGGTCCTTTACATGGAAGAACCAATCCAAACACAACTATCACAACTACTTTATGAATACAAGAAGATGCATCAACAACAAGAAAACTAAGTGGTCTTGAGGTGATGAAGAAGTGGAGCAAACTCTTCTCTTGAAGAATGGATGACTCGTAAGCATGAAGTGTCATCTCATCTTGTAAGAAGAACCTTGAGAAACACAAGTAGAAAGCTACAAGACTGATCCTTAGATCTGAGGTTAGAGAGATATAAGAATGAGAGAAGAGATGTATAAGAATGGGGGAGAAACAAAGGAGAAATGACTTACTATTTATAGACAAAATGGGTCACTGTTTAGCCGGATCCCTTACCAGAGGGATCCGGCCAGTGTAATTCAATGGATCCGGCAACTGGGTCAGTCCCGTCCGAATTTTGGGTTACAATACCGGGTTTTGAGATATGGGTTATGGACTATGGGTCATGGGTACCCAACATGATGTCATGTATGATGCAATACATACTTTGGGTTATAGGTTATGGGTTATGGACTTTGGGTTATGGGTCATGGATTTTACCCATTTTGATGTCATGCATGATGCAATGAGCATGGGCCATGGGTCATAGGTAATGGGTTATGGGTTTTTGATTTTACCCAACACATTTCGATACATTTCTTATTATTACAAAACAATGTATAACTAAATAAATGTAAGTAAGTGGTAAAAATAAATATAGTAACATGTAATCTTTATATTTGTACTTGATATAATTTTATGTTGTTATCGAAAAAACTTAGAGAGATCGAGAAATATTAATAAACGTTTTTACGGTTTATTTGTATTAACACATACTTTGGGCGTAACAATGTTAACATCTATTTGTACATCATACCAACTATGGTACTCCTTGACTTTTGATAAGTACTTTGAACTTATCTTCCCAAGAAGTTTCCCGCCTAGTCATTCAGAGCATTGGTTACTCATCCGAGCCAACTAAGTCATTGGATTGTATCATTTGTTGAGAAGATCTTTCAGGGAGTCAGAGTGTTATTGTCATCACACTCTGACCCATCATCTAAGCCTTGGTTCTTTATCTTCACTCTCTGAGTCTCGCCTCAGATTATGATGAGTGTTTCTTCTTGAGACTCTGAAGAATATCTTGAGGATGACTATATGATAGAGTTGTATCTATTATAGCCGTGTATTAACTTAGGTTGTTTTTTATTCAAATATGTACTAAGGGACTTTGGGCTCTGAATTGACCAACACATCCATTCAGGGTACACTTTCCTTTTAACATTGTATTTTAGACCTTAGGTTTAAGACTTCCAATACTGCTCCCTGGCATTCTAATGACAACATTAAACAGAGAAAATTTAGCACAAAACAACACCATCAACAACATAATTCAGTATCAGTAACACGACAAAAAAACAAATCAATCAAACAACGCTTTTAATAAGAAAACTACTCACAACTCTCATTCCCAATAAATAAATCATACAAATACCAAAATGCATCATCAAATCTATCTAACATTTCAGATAAAAACCCTATCACATCAGTTCAACAACAGAGTATCAATCAAGCACCACAAAAAACTACTCACAACTATCATTCCCAATAGATACCTAACAAATACCAAAATGCACCGTCATATCCGTTTAATATCTCATATAGAAACCTCATCACATCAGTTAAACAACAAAGCAAATCAAAACCTAATTACAAAGAATCCTATACGGTTTGAATTAAGGAGATTTTTATAACCAATTTATTTTCTATTATTTGGCAACCTCATTTCTTTTCCATGTCAAAGTTAAATTCAATTCTTCAAGAAATTTTGTCGCGGATAGAATCAACTACATCCTCTGCAAAACATTGACAAATAGTAGCATGATACCCAAGGAGATTAAAATAGCCAAAAGCCCAAAAAAGTGCACAAACCCACACTTGAAACAACATGCATTTAATATTAGCATAAGAAGACATCCAAAAAACCAAACATCCAACAACTACATGAACAATCTGTGAGAACAACCGGGTATAGTTAAAACAAAACACATTCACACCAATAACAACTTTATACAGCATCGATTCAACGGAACAGTTCAACAGGTTCCAATTTATGCAAATGCTAATAACGTTACAACAAACAAAGTATCAAATAGCTTAAGTAAATTTCAAACTTACACATTCCAAACCCCATACTCAATGTTAGCTTCCCTAACCCCTAACTGCAAACAAACATCCAACAATCGAATTGCATTAGAAACCCATAATAATAATTAAAAAAAAAAAAAAAAAAAATTAAACATACCTGTAACCTAAAACTACTTCAAAAGAAGCTCCGAAAATCTTTTCGGCAATAGCAAAATAATGATTGCACGGGAAACATTCTATGTGCAATATATATTGTCGATCACATTGATAATGGAAAACATGCAACTAACCAAAAAAATTAAGTGACATCCTAGTGGAAAACTCGCCAAAATACACAACTAATCACATAAATAATGAAAAACAGTGTTAAGCATGCATTTAACCTCAACAATTTAGTGGCATCTCACTGGAGAACCCACTAAGAAAAACCCCACTAATCTAATTTTTTAATCCATCAAAACAGTCGTTCGGTTCGACGTGTGAACACACAATGCACCCAAGTCGCTCCGCTCCCTTGAGCCAACCCCCTACTTGGCGGCTTCGAAACTGCCGGCTTCTAAAACACTTCGATAAATGATAATATAATATAAGTTATTTCTGGCTTACAAAAACACCCTTCTTGATCGAGTTGCTTTCAAACAATCAAACCCGACTTCATTCTGGTGTGGCAGGGCAACCGAAATGGCAGCAGCAACAAAAACCCTGATTCGAAAAACATTTCTTAAACCCTTTTCCACACACACACTAAAAAACCCCCTTCAAACCCCACAACATTGAGACACATCGTTCTTAAAAGAAAAGATTGTAATACATTTGAAACAACAAGGTACCCTTAATAAAGATTATCTTTTTCAACTGAACCCATCTTTATTTACAGACATTTGTTATCATTTTAGTAGGCATAATTCACATTTGGGTCTAAAGTTTCTTGATTTAGTAGCTTATAATCATCCTAAGTTTAGGCATTCATTGCTTTCTTTAAGTGCTGCAGTTCATGTACTTGTTAGACACCGTAGATTATCCGACGCGCAAGCGTTGTTGGTTAGGATGGTTAGGAAGAGTGGTGTTACGCGCGTTATGGTTGTTGATTGTTTGGTAGATAGTTATGAGAAATGTGGGTGTGGAGGTAGTCTTGTTGTGTTTGATTTGTTGGTTAGGACTTATGTGCAAGCTAGGAAGGTTAGGGAAGGTGTGGAGGCGTTTCGGTTGGTTAGGAGTAAAGGGTTTTGTGTGATGGTTAATGGGTGTAATAGTGTTCTTGGCGGGCTTGTGAAAGTCGGGTGGATTGATTTGGCATGGGAGGTTTATGATGAGGTTGTTAAAAGTGGAGTTGAAGTGAATAGTTTTACGATGAATATTATGGTGAATGTGATTTGTAAGGAGGGGAAGTTTGATAAAGTTGACGACTTTTTGGCGGAATTTGAGGGGAGAGGTGTTATGCTGGATATTGTGACGTATAATACGTTGATTAATGGTTATTCTCGTGTAGGGCGAACTGATGAAGCTTTTGAAGTTTTGAAAAGTATGCGGACTAAGGGGTTTGAACCTGGGTTATATACTTATAATGCTATTTTGAACGGTGTGTGTAGGAATGGGAGTATTGAACGAGGGAAAGAGATTGTTAAAGAGATGGTGAGTATTGGGTTGACCCCTGATGTTGCTACTTATAATACGTTGTTAGTCGAGTGTTGTAGAAAATGTAATATTGTGGAAGCTGAACGTGTTTTTGAAGAAATGACGCAGAAGAATATTGTTCCTGATTTTCTTACTTATAGTTCACTTATTGGGTTGTTTTCAAGAAATGCGAACCTTGATAGGGCTTTAGGCTACTATAAGGATATGAAAAGTAATGGGCTGGTACCGGATAATGTTATCTATACTATTCTAATTAACGGGTTTTGTAGACACGGTGTTATATCAGAAGCAATGAAAATGCGGGATGAAATGGTGAATCAGGGGTGCGTTTTGGATGTGGTTACTTATAATACTCTTATATACGGATTGTGCAAAAATAAGATGCTTCATGAAGCAGATAAACTTTTCTATGAGATGGTTGAAAGAGGTATATTTCCAGATTTTTATACTTTGACTCGATGCTTCAAAGAAATTTGAAGCCGGATGTTGTAACATACAATACTTTGATTGATGGGTTTTGTAAGGAAGGTGATATGGAAAAAGCTAATGATTTATGGAATGAAATGATATCTAAAAGTATTTTTCCTACTCATATGACATACAGCATTTTAATAAACAGATTTTGTAGTAAAGGTCGTGTAGTAGAAGGACTGCAAATATGGGATGAGATGGTCAATAAAGGCATTGACCCGACAATCGTGACTTGTAACACTATTGTTAAAGGCTATTGCAGGTCTAGATCACCCTTTGAGGCTGTTAAATTTTTTACAAGAATGGCTTCTTATCTTGTTAATCCTGATAGAATTACATATAACACTCTTATACACGGGTTTTTTATGGAAGATGAAATGGATAAGGCTTTTGAATTGGTCAACCTAATGGAAAGTCAAGGTCTTTTACCGGATGTTGTTACATACAATGTGATTCTTGACGGGTTTTGTAGACAAGGGAAATTGCACGAAGCTGATATGATTTATAGGAAGATGATTAAGAAAGGTTTAGATCCTGATAGATCTACATACATATCGCTTATAAATGGGCATGCTTCACAGGAGGACATGAAGGAACCGTTTCGGTACCATGACCAAATGCTGCAGAGGGGTTTTGTTCCTGATGATAAATTTTAAATTGTGTTTCAGCGAGGTTGCGGTTATAGAGAGTGAAAGGGCGGTGGCAATCCTCTAGAATGAACCCTTCCTATTTCATTGCTCAACAGGAGCTGAACATCCTAACAAAGAGGTATGTTTTGACTTTAAGGGTGAACCTTAAATTGACATGATTTTTTGCAATCTGTTAAGAAGCTGTTAGATGATTGCATTATAAGCTTCCTAAGAAATTGCTACCTACACTTCTTTGAAAGTATTGTTCTCAAAGAAATTTGGTTGCTGTACAAATCTCATGAAAGGCCTATCATGAATTACTAATCATTCTAAACTTCAAAGAACAAAAGAGATTTGAGGGTACATGAAGTACTACTACCAATTGAACTGTGTTGGTGCCACTTTTTCTGACATAATTTCATGTTAACTACAGAATATAGAAGCAATAAGTTGAGGTGGAAAAATAGGTGGGGCAGGCAGGTCGGGTAATGGGTGAAATTGATTATTCTGTTTTGTACCGGATGATATGGATTAACCCGAATCATTTTTCATCAAGAAGTTTCATGTTTTAATAAATACTTGGTTTGTCTAATAATCATTACAAAATGGTTTAGGAGGTTTTATGCATGGAACATAATCTGTTTTCGACATTCGACCCGTTTGACCAGTTTCCTTATCATATATTTTTGTAATTTCTTTGCTTGACCCACTTTAGGTAAAGAAAAACCCTATGTGACTCATTCATACATAAATTGGTTGAAATTGCCATATCAACAAAAACGTTGGCCTCATTAGCCAGTGTGCAACTGTTTCTTTAAAATGTAAGGAAGATGTCTCAAAATTGCACATAAGATATTTGAGCATGGCATCATGATTTTAATTTGTTATCATTTCTCAAGAAAACTGCATGAAAATTCATTTCTGATGGAAACATTTGCCTTTGCAGTAAACAATACAAGAGCCTATAATGATGTGGAATAAAAAATTGCATGTTTGTATCTGGTTGCTGATGCAGTTGGCTGCTTGATTANGAAGATGTCTCAAAATTGCACATAAGATATTTGAGCATGGCATCATGATTTTAATTTGTTATCATTTCTCAAGAAAACTGCATGAAAATTCATTTCTGATGGAAACATTTGCCTTTGCAGTAAACAATACAAGAGCCTATAATGATGTGGAATAAAAAATTGCATGTTTGTATCTGGTTGCTGATGCAGTTGGCTGCTTGATTAAAAAGACAGTTGAGACTTCACAGGAACCTCAACTTTCTGGCAATTAAATAGGTACAGATAAATATCAATGCACTAAGTAGGTTATCTGCAATTCACGAATTACTTCACTTGTCAATGGTAACTGCTGATTTATGTTGGGTCGGGTGCACTAATTGGCAGAACAGCAAGTATTTAGTTTACACTCTCTTCTGGATTGTTTTTCCTTGAAACAAAACTGAAGAAAGCAAAAGGAAGGGAAGGGTAGGCGGTAAAAGACCGGAAATTCTTTTGGTTGTGTTCTTGATGAACTTGAGTACACAGTATTAGAGTGTTCACTGATACAGGTCTCAGGTTCCTCGGGTTGGCATAACTTTTGCCTGTCAAAGTAAAGACTGGAATTCGGTTTGGTTCAGTTTTAACCCAAAAATCTCAATTTCAAAAAATTCGTGTATTTACTG
Organism: Artemisia annua; assembly: GCA_014162995.1. NCBI lineage: Eukaryota > Viridiplantae > Streptophyta > Magnoliopsida > Asterales > Asteraceae > Artemisia > Artemisia annua. The sequence goes on from LBNU01028502.1 coordinate 187,288, forward strand.
TAAATTATAGTCTACCATACAAGGTATATGGGCTATTACTTTTTTTAAGGTAAATAACATGGTTATTGTTTGAATAGGAAATTTATCCACCCACCTATATACCACATAATATCTCAGACATGCCCCAACTAAGACTTGAACCTCAACCTCTTGCTTGATACTCACATACCGCTAGGTCAAAGGCCCTTTCATATGGTCTATACTCTATATTAAGCATTTTAGTATCATTATTGTTTATGAAACATGCTAGGCTGGTCCTTATACCCCTCATGGAACACGTATAGGTCTTCTACAGTGGACACGGAAGCTGCAAAGCTACCTGCCTCACACCATCATTGGAGTTCCCCTCGGAAATCATTACACACACTCATAGTTATCCCTGCCTTACCAACTCTCTACTCAAACTCCTTCTCCCCTCCAGTTCATTCAAAGGCGTTCACCTAACATCCTATATCGTTTCCATTGTTTCTTTTGAATTGTCAACCACCTTTTTCAGCTTCATTTACGCTTGTATGTGGCTATAATGATAGAAATCAATGTATAAGACTTATAGTATAATAGTTATTGTCTGTATTTTATTATGTAAAGTTAATGGGTCGAATTGTAAATTAGTATGGGTCAAAATTGGCGCCAAAGTAGAAACAGTTATATTAGTTATGACAGTTATTTCCCAAAAGTCATAACCTTTGGAAATAACTGTCACATAGAAGGTCATGTCGTTTCATGAAACATTGTATCTCTAGGTTATGTATATATATGTTTTTCTCAGAAAAACATATCAACACTTATCATTATAAATCAATAAAAGTTTAGTTTGCAGTTTATCTTTGTCTCAAATATTCCACACTGTTTCATTCGTTTATCAAACCAGAAATGTCTACCACAAATCAAAACCTGAGAAACAAACAAGTTGGCATGAATCCTGTGAACAAATGGTATCAGAGCTACGGCTCAAATCCTTGGGAAATGCCAACTTCACAGAACATGGGAGGAATACACACTGGGAGATATCTACTCAGAGAAACACCAAAA
>LBNU01028504.1:6272-20275 GCA_014162995.1 Artemisia annua
ATTGCTCAGATTAAAGAGCGATTGAAAGTAGCTCGTGACCGTCAGAAGAGTTACGCAGATGTGAAGCGTAAACCCCTGGAGTTTCAGGTAGGAGATCGGGTTATGTTGAAGGTATCGCCTTGGAAAGGTGTGATCAGGTTTAGTAAGAGAGGAAAGTTGAATCCTCGATATATTGGACCTTTTAGGATTTTGGAAAGGATTGGTCCCGTGGCTTATAAGCTAGAATTGCCACCCGAGCTTAGTAGGGTTCACCCTACTTTCCACGTGTCGAATTTGAAGAAGTGTTTGATCGATGAGGATGCGGTAATTCCGCTTGAGGAGATTGAGATTGATGAGCAGTTGCATTTTGTTGAAGAACCTGTTGAGATTATGGATCGCGAGGTTGAGCGATTGAAGAAGAGTCGTATTCCTCTTGTGAAAGTTCGTTGGAATTCCAGGAGAGGACCTGAGTACACTTGGGAACGCGAGGATGAATTTAAACGCAAGTACCCAAATCTCTTCAAAACCGGGACTGGTGACTTAAACTAAATCCGGGACGGATTTCTAAATATGATGTATGTTATGTAACACCTGGTACTTTTCCTAAAACCTATTTCTAGCCAAACTTCTATTTTCGTAACTGAGATGCTTTTAAAATTTTTAATGCATGTTAGATTAGGCTTGAGAAGCGTGAGATATATTGGAAACGAGAATTTATTCCTTGATTGACTCAGCACAACCTAGAAAATTTGAATTGTATTGCATTTGCCAAATTATTTTATTTATTTTGAGTTTGAGAAAAACTCTGAAGTTTATGCTTGATTTTATTGGAAAAATTATTTCGTGAACAATGGCGCAAGTTTCGTAATTTTTCGAGTCCGTTTACTATGTCGTTTGAGCCCCGAAGCGTTTTCGTGAGAAGTTTTATGTGTTGGCAGTTTTGGTCCCTTGAGTTTATTTACAAAAATCTACCCTACACTTCTAATAATAACTAACTTACCCTATACTTATTTATATATAAATACCCATTTATTATTAATTATTTCATTTTCATCACATAAAATACACACACTCACACCTCATTCTCTCTCCCTTCTCTCTCTCTCTTTTTCCTTCGCCGGCGACACCCCCACCGGAACCCAAAATTCCGGCCACCGGAATATTTTCCGACCACCACCAATTACACCCCTTATACCAACTTGTATTTTTACTAACTAATATTTATTTCAAAACCCTTTTTATTTCAACGTTATTTTTGGAAAACGGGTAAAACCGAGACTTGTTATTAACGATTTGTTAATTATTTGAGTGTGTCTTTATTTTCATTTCTTTTCTTTCCATTTCTTTTCGACGACTTTCTTAGAGTATTCTTTCGCTTTTTCTTGCGTACTTGGTCATTTCGCCGACATATTCTTTTTATCTTTCTCGTCACCCACACGAGACTTTTTGAAAACTATTTTCTTTCAAATGCCATTGTATTTTATAAAAACTTTTATTCAAGCATTGTTTATTGAGATATTCGAGTACCATTGCTGAGTTATGATATTGATATTGCTTAGGTTGTGCTGAGGATTATTTGCTGTGACGCATTATTTGATTGGTTGATATATCTCGTTTCCTGCTATTGTTAAGGTGTGATTCATAGCCCCGCTTTTTATATTTCAAATGTTTATAAACCCATGGGGTGAGATACATGCTTTAAATGTTTTCTGAGCACAAGTATTTTTGGTATGTTTTTCCTGATTGGTATGCTTTCCTGACGATGTGCTAAGTAGCTTTACCTTGCCATTGCAAGACCCTTAGATCATGAACCATTAATCACTTGCGAGTGAGCGCGAATATAGGGATATAGGCCTATAGGAATTGACCCTCCCACTCCTTTTGCTGGATAGGCAAATTGTGGTGTACTATATTCGATTTTGCCGGGTAATTGGCAAGTACTCGGCCTTGGGGGCACTATTATATTATGAAATTCCGCGGTTATATTGATACTATGATTGTTGGTTAACGTTTTGCGTGTCATGAGCTTAGCATCATCAACAATGTTATATGCACAGGGATGCCTCTATACATTGGTTGTTACCTTGATTACCCGATATTTGCATATGTTGCTCATATCTTATGATTAAAACCTTGTGCTCAACCTTATTATTTAAACCTATGGATTACACTCAACCTTTGTGTTGACTTTTTAAGCATGTGTTTCAGGTACTAATGATATTAATAATTAGCTTTGAAGCTTGATACTTGGGGCATGGTGGAGTGGCTAAGGCTGAAGAGGCATTTCTGTCAAGGCAGCTTTACTATCTTTCTATCTTTATTTGCATGTCATTCGTAAAACCTTTTGTGTCTTTTGTTACTTCCGCTGCTAAACTTTGTTTATTTTCCGCTGCAAACTCTATTTACTTTTTCCGCTGCTACTTTGACTTAAGAGTCCTTGTACTCTAAATGGTTTGTAATTCGAATGATATGTTTTGCAACATTTATAAACGTCCCGTGTTGTGGTCGTTAGCTATAAATGTGTCTGGTTTCTATTTGCGTAATACCCCCAGCATGATAGCTGCCGTATTTGAGTTGGGGGTGTTACAGAAAGGTGACTCTGCTGATGCACAGGGATCTGCTGCTGGTTCTAGTGACAAAACTGCTGCTGAGGCAATGGTGATGCTCAGTAAGAAGGAATTAGCAGAGCAATCATCTCAACAACAACAACAACCATCTCAATCACAACAACAACCACCTAAACCAATTCAATCACCACAACCAACATCATTCTCACAACCAATCCATGTGTCTCAATTGCCAACTAAAGGAGTGTCTATTAGAGAACCTTCTGTCCCTATCAAGAAAGCTAAGTCTATTGCTTCAAGTACTGATAAAGGTAAAGGCAAGATGGTGGAGCAACCTGAAGCTGATTCAAGTGATGATGAAGTAGATTTATCTCAGATACCACCTGAATATTGGTCTAAGGATAAGCTTGATGAACTTGATAGAACTGAAGCTATAAGACTTCAAAATGAAGAATACTTGCTGGAACAACAGCTTCAGGAAAAAGAAAGACTTCAGGATGAAAAGAAAGAGAAAGATTTGAAAGCTTATGAAGAATGGGAGGATGAAATGATAAAGGTAGATGCTGATATTGAGCTTTCCAAGCTGGTAAAGATTAAGGAACAAGAAGTTCCAGAGTTTGATGTTAAAGCATGGTTGAAGGTGTTCACAGCAAAGAAGAAAAGGGAAGCTGCTGCTAAAAGAAAGAAGAAAAAGGTTTTCAAAGGGCCAACACCTTTACAGCAAAGAAGAAATCAAGAAAAGTATTTGCATCATGTTAAAGGTTGGAGATTTATTGACCTCAAGGGGTATACAGATTCTGAAATCTTTGATATGTATCAACATGCTAGAACCGAGTGTGATAGATTCATTGCTACTGGATCAAAAGAAGATGAGGCTTTGATTGATAAAATGAACAAAAAGATAAGGGGTGAAAAGAAGTCAACTGAGCCTGAGAAGATCAAAGAGGCTGAAAATGTTGAAGTGCCTAAAGTTGCAGAGCAGGTAAAGGAAAGCATAGCAGAAACCAAACCTACTTCTACCTATGAAAGCAAGAAGAGACGAACAATAAAGAAAACTTTTGCTAGGAAGAAGAGGAAGGTTAATTTAGATGAAAAGGAAGCTATAGAGGAAATAACACAAGCTGAGCAAGAAAGGTTGATGTCTTTCACCACTTTGCTTACAAGAGTAGAACCAGAAATCTCCAATACAGTTCCTTTGGCAGCTAAACATCCAATCATTTCTTATACATTCAGAGTCAGAGATGAAAGTGAAGGGTACTGGGAGTTTAAGAGAACAAATGATATGTATTATGGGTTTATCAGATTCTCTCAAATGCTCAATTACATGGATAGAGATGATGTGTGTGATGTTTGAAGATTATACAAAGAAAGATTTGGGGATAAGCAGCCAGAAAATGATCATGAGAACATTATCTATCATAATCTAAAGGTAATGTTTGAACCTCATGTTACTGATAGAGAATGGTTTGAAATGAACAACAAAAGGGTAAACAGATGGTATTTGTATCAATCTTGTGGAGTTCATGAAGTATCAGCTGGAGGAGTTACTGTGTTTCTTCTGGTGGAAAAAGATTATCCTGGTTTGAATGCTAATAAAGAAATAATCACTGAGATGNACTGGGAGTTTAAGAGAACAAATTATATGTATTATGGGTTTATCAGATTCTCTTAAATGCTCAATTACATGGATAGAGATGATGTGTGTGATGTTTGAAGATTATACAAAGAAAGATTTGGGGATAAGCAGCCAGAAAATGATCATGAGAACATTATCTATCATAATCTAAAGGTAATGTTTGAACCTCATGTTACTGATAGAGAATGGTTTGAAATGAAAAACAAAAGGGTAAACAGATGGTATTTGTATCAATCTTGTGGAGTTCATGAAGTATCAGCCGGAGGAGTTACTGTGTTTCTTCTGGTGGAAAAGGATTATCCTGGTTTGGATGCTAATAAAGAAATAATCACTGAGATGGTAAAGCCTGGATTCTTAATGCTTTAGAAACATTTCAAGACTGATGATATGGCTTGTAAGTTGGTGCAGAAGTATGAGCAGATTCTAAATTCTAAGAAGTAAGTGTTTGGAAGCATCCTCTTTGTGTTTATTCGTACTTAAGAGAAACTTGATGATTTAGGAGGTAAATATCAAGTTTAGGGGAGGATTGTTGGTGTAACAAACCGGAATTTTCCCGACTAATTTTAATAATAAATATTTATTTATTATAGCTAATTTGGGCATTTCTATGCATAACTGGATATTTTTGAGCATTTCTGAGTATTTTGGCTCTCTGTAACGCATACTGTAGCTTACAGTCATCATTGAAAAAGTCTATTTTGTCAGTAAACCTAAATTAATCCATTTCGGATAGTTACTGACAAGTTTCGTAATTTTTGAGAGCTTTCTCACATTTTTCTAAAAAACAACGCCGCACGCGAACCGACACCACAGTACCTATGGTAAAAGTCAAGTAAATATATTTTTGAGTCAGTAATGACATTTTATTACATTTCTGACAAAAACGTGGCTAAAAACTTTATTTTACGTATACGTGACCAAAAACGTCAAACCGGGACATTTCGGTTACGTTTAAGCTTAAACCGACACACGATACACCCATGAGGAGTAAAAATATTTTTCCTGTTGGGATTTACAGATTTGAAGATTACAAAACCTACAAGCAAGAATGAAGAAAGAAGAAACAATAGGGACTTTAATATAAATATTTAGCTAGCTTGATTAGTAAGCTAGGTTTTATGTAAACCCTAGCCTCTCTATTATATAAAGAGGGGTAGGGCGTTAGTTTTATTTATCCATTCAATAGAAAACTCTTTTAATGAGAGTCTAGACACACGATTATAGCGTGTGTACATTAGTAGTAGTAGTAGTTTCTTTTATATTCAATAAAAGAAAACCTTATTAGTAATGTTGATTGTGTTCTTATTCTATATTCCGCTGTGCTTCAATCAATGTTATTCATACCCTAGTTGAGTCCGGATCTTGGATTCTACAAGTGGTATCAGAGCCTCGTGGCTCTCGATCTAGGGTTTATAAGGTTTTCATGTTTTTGTTTTATGAGCAAAGAGCATGTGTGAGGAAGGAGCAGATTGATTCTATAATTAATTGGTCGGATGAGTGCTGCTGTTGTGTTGTCGTTATCATGGCTATGAAGGATTCGTATTTTATGCTACTGCTGTGAGGTATTCGCATATTTTTTTAATTCTTACGTCGTATCAATAATAATCAAGATCTGACAAAGAATTAGTGGGTCAATGGTAAATTAAATAGATTGGTGCATTTAATTGGTGGTGCGCATTAATTGATAACTGTTAAGGATTTAATGATTGGTGATTAATCTCGTAATTATTGATGAGGAATTATATTGTGATCGTGAGTTTTTGTTTGGTTTGTGTGGGGCTACATTCAATCGGAGCATTAATGGGTCAACAAGGAAAATTAAATCTCGTACTATAATTGTTTCCTAGCTGTCACGATCTGGTGCTATTAATTGCTAAGATGTTATATTATTCTATTCTTCATTGATGGTGACATAATGAATTTTGGTGGAAATTAATTCATTGTCGCTGGTTATTGTAATTGGTTTTCTTTTGATCATGGGTCGATGAAAATTATTTTGGATATTGAGGGTTACACAAGTAAAGAATGTAGGGACGTAGCTGCTGTTGGGTTAACTTTCACATTTGGTATATTGTTCGTATTAATTGGTTGTCGTGTTGCTGCTGATGACCTATGTGATGCTGCTGATTGAATATTGATGTCCGTGTGAATGTTGCTGTTGTTGCTCTATTTGGTTCCTACTGATAAACTTAATTGTTGCTGCTGATAACATTCGGTTCCCCCTGATGGTTTCTACTGATGGTTCTTGCTGACTTCTTTATGGTTCCTGCTGGCTTGTTGTATATTTTCTTTCTTTTGGTCGGTTTTGGTTCCTAATAGTCATGTGAGATTACTAATGGTTAGGGAGGATGGAGTTATCAACCATCATCATTTTGTTGAGAGGATTTCTTGTTGAAGACATTTGATTATCGCTTGTTTGATGTTGCAGTTGATTTTCACAGGTTTTGTGTTCTTATTATATCTTAAAAGGTGTTGAGGTTCTTTTTAAGATAACTTGCTTGGTTTGTATGGTGACGAAGACTTGACGACTCTAGTGAAGGGGTACGATCTATTTTATTGTGCTTAATGCGTACATTTGCTATCACTTGAAGGAGTTACATTATTTGTGCTCAGTGTCTCATTGGATAAATCAATGAGGAGTTTGTCAAGAGGCCGTCACGTGGATAGTGCAAGACATAAGATGCAAGGTTGGGAGATTCCATTTCTTCATCAAATCAGTTATATTTGATTTTCTTCATCAATGATCACTCCATGGAGCCCACTGGATTCAAGTGATGTGATTCTGCTGCTTTCACTGGTTACTACTGCTCGTTACTGCTGTGCTTACCTTATTAATTAGTAAAAAAAAAAAAAAAAAAAAAAAAAAAAAAATTATTATATTGTTTTTGCTTGATCATAGAGGTAAGCATATTTTTTAAGGGGGGAAGCTTATCCTCTACATGCATCACTTTGAGGGGAGCGTCTACCGGAGTTGCACAAGAGAGCCCATTAGATGATTACAAAAAGGGGAAGAAATAGTTGAGGTGCATTCTTATTTTGTGATGACATTTTTCTTCATGCGCAGATGTTTTGTAATATCAAATAGGGGAAGATTGTTTGGGATTTACAGATTGAAGATTACAAAACCTACAAGCAAGAATGAAGAAAGAAGAAACAATAGGACTTTAATATAAATTATGTAGCTAGCTTGATTAGTAGCCTAGGTTTTATGTAACCCTAGCCTCTTCTATTATATAAAGAGGGGGTAGGGCGTTAGTTTTATTATCCATTCAATAGAAAACTCTTTCAATGAGAGTCTAGACACACGATTATAGCGTGTGTACATTAGTAGTAGTAGTAGTTTCTTTTATATTCAATAAAAGAAAACCTTATTAGTAATGTTGATTGTGTTCTTATTCTATATTCCGCTGTGCTTCAATCAATGTTATTCATACCCTAGTTGAGTCCGGATCTTGGATTCTACATTTCCCCTTTTCTTGGATGCTTCCTAACCGGCCCCTAAACCTTCCCAACTAAGAATCACATGTGAATTTCCCTAATATCCAAAGAACACTCTATTATCCAAAGTACATGTTAATATCCAAATCTAATAATCCTTATACTTCTACATGCTCATTTTTCATCTCATCTTCCTTCTTGGTGCTCTCTTGCCGAATACACACACACACATAGATTACATACATAATTTTTGAAGATCAAATTAATTTGGGTATTAAATTCAAGAGTTTTGGGTTGTTTGGAAGGTGATTTGGGTAAAGTTTGAAGTGTTTTGGGTCTCTCTTGTTCTTGCTAGCCACGTACCAACACCAACACTTTGTAAGGATTCATCAAACTTTTCAAATCTTGTTTATTTCATGTTTTTATGATGATCAAAGGTGTTACCAAGTGGTAGATGTATATATTTTGTCGAGATGAAAAATATATATGGTTTATGTTGCATGCATATAAATCGAACCACAATAAATACAATAAGTTCATATGAATATTTCTTGCTTGTGTGCTCAATCTTGTTGCTTGTGGTACTAATTTGATGATACAAATGTGATTTGTGTTACTTACGCGAGTTTAAGTTGATATATACACTTTTATGGTTATATACATAAATCGGCTACCATAAAAATTATGAAATTATTGAGGTTTTGAAAAACATAAAATTTTGGCTCAAGTGATGAAATGGTGGAAATTTTGCTTGAAAGGTTATAATTAAGCATATACCGAATTAACCGTAACTAATTATAATTAATTAGTGAAAATGCAATTTTTGTTGAAATTAAAGGTTATTGGCCGAAAATAATTATTTTGGGTCGAATAGATTGGATTTTGACTAAACTTGACTTTTGAGGTTAACAACTTAATTATAAGTGTTAACTACGTTTAATTATAAATCGTTACGAAATTATAAACACAAAAATGGATTTTGGGCCAAGTGAGATTTTGAGCCCAACAAGGGGTGTTCGTGGACTGTTGGGCCGAGCCCAATACAAAACCCGACCCACTTGACTTTTGGAATAAACGCGATAACGAACGTGTTAAATTGATTTTGGATATATATATATATATATATATATATATATATATATATATATATATATATATCGTAACTTAAAAGAGTTAAATGGTTTTTGACTAGAAATGAGTTATTGAGCCCGCAATGGACTATTCGGCCCAATATATATTTCTGGTGAAAATGAGCTTTGAAACATATTTTGACTTACGATAATTATTTTCGTATAACGAAACGATATATATATCGACAAATACTATTTAAGACTCATTTTTATACGTTAAGCCCAATAAGGCTAATAAATGGATTTTTAGCCCAATTTCATAAATGTTGACTTTTGTTGACTTTGAAAGTATTTTTGACTAAACGTTGTCTTTTGTATCGAAACTTTATTATTAATAAATAAACGTAACGATAAATATATATTGTGGACTAGTTTTGCAAATATAGTCAACGAGACAGATTATTTGAGGAAAATTGCAATACTTGAGAAAAATGGAAAAGTTTGAATAAACGAATGGGTCGCGCCCAAATTTCTAAAAATTATAAAACTTAGAGTATTTTGCTAAAATACTTGCACTTGTATAGTTTTCTAACTACAAGGTATCTATTTCAAATACTTATAATTAAAATTATATTATAAATAATATTTATAATATAATATTCCTACACTAACTCTATTGTTATATTATTTTCTCAAAGTGTGTTTAATTAATTTTAATTAATTAAATACATAATTATAAACTTTACCTAATATACATATATAAGCTATATATATATATGTATTACTTATGAATTGTAACGATGAATAAGACGTACGGATGTTCCGTTGTACAAACTCTCACCATACACTTTCACCACGAGCCATCACCAAAAGTCTTTCCAATAAACCACTTTTGAAATGTACGTACTACACAACAAGCAAGAAATACACAAGCACTTGGTAACGCATAAAAACCTTTGCAAATGAGTCAAACACTTAAAGCATGAAAACTTAGACGCTTGTCTTTTGAAAACTCTTTTACTGTACGAGACGTATTCTGAGATAACTATATACATATTAGGTTGTGCCGATCTCGTACCGTTGTGCTTATATCTCTTGATACCGCTGTGATTTGCCCTAGATGCCAGTTGTGTCAGTTGTGATATTTTGCATTGCTGTCATTGAGGTGAGTTCATGCCCCCTATTTTTGCTTGTTTTCATAACTGTTTTGGGGGAGAATACATGCTTGTTTCACTAAAATCCAGTATTTGCATTACTTAAACAATGAATTGTTTACTTGAAAACTTTATGTGCTTTGCTAAATTACTTGTTCGGTTATTCAACCGTATGACTTGACTTATCGTTATAAACTGGATTATTATACTATGGACACAAGTGCTTGAAATGTATATGTGAGTTTATAACCCCATTCTCTTATAATTACTGTTTATATTCTAACCCCTTTATGAACAATTGCTCGTGTGCACTACTACTTTTACGTATAACACTTGGGTGATCGGTTAGACACCTACTCTATGTGCGGTTTGTCCGGTTAGGCAAACGGACGCATACTACTTGGGTGATCGGTTAGACACCTACTCTCTGTGCGGTATGTCCGGTTAGGCAAACGGACGCATACTACTTGGGTGATCGGTTAGACACCTACTCTCTGTGCGGTTTGTCCGGTTAGGCAAACGAACGTATACTACTTGGGTGATCGGTTAGACACCTACTTGGGTATTCTGTATTTGACCGATTTTCCTCCTGTCACTGCGAGTGAAGCGGAGATCACTAGTACTGAATTTGATTTGTATGTGAACGATTTTTCACACGCGAAAACCTTGTGGTCCACATTTCTTTTACAATGAATTGCTATTTATATAAACTTATGAACTCACCAACCTCATGTTGACATTTTAGCATGTATTTTCAGGTTTAAGGCTATAGCCTACTTGTCGAGGCTTTTGGCATGGCATGGCACGGTCATAGATTACTCTAATGTATCTGGGACCGCATAAATTCTTTTATAGACTTGTATTTCCGCACTAGAATAATGTCTTAAACTTATTTAAATCTTTTAAAGAAAATTTTGTTTAAAATGGATAAGGTAAATCCGTTTTCTATACCTTGTGTTGTGGTACCAATTTAGTAGCACCCCAGTGATATTTCTTCCGCTGCGACCCCATTTTGGGGGTGTTACAGTTGGGTTTTAGGATTCTACTTCTGAGAAAATGTCAATCTGTTGCTGTATACTGAATCTGCTGCTAGTGTGAAATGTGCTAGAAGGATTGCAAGACTCTGCTGCTCAGAGATTATTATAGAAACAAGTCTTGTAATTATAGTAAAGATTGTATAAATATTCTATAGGTTTAGAATATCTTTTGTTTGTGTAAGAAGTCATTGTAAACCATGTAGGGTTCCTTGTCTATAAAAGGAGATCCCTAGGGTTAGAACATGTATATGTGTCTGTGAGAAAGTCGAATCACTTCAAGGTGTAAACCCTAGCATTGTTAAGAGTGCTCGTATTAATATATTGAAGTGTTTAAGTGTGATAATATTGTTCTTGTGTTCATCTTAAGTTAAACAGTATATTCCGCGTATTGTTTAAGTTGATTAAACTTCAAGTCAGCTTCTATATAGGATCTATTGCTCAACTGGGATCAACACTGTTGTACTGTGAATGTACACTGCTTTAACCAGTTGTATATATGAGTGTCCCAATCAAAAAATAAAGTGTGCAAATCATCTCCTATACTACAAAGTCTTTACAAAAGGCTTCTATTATTGTTTTCACTAAATTATCAATGAAAAATGAGAATGTAGTATATGAAAGTAAAAAGTAGGGGAGAGCAACAAAACCCAAAAACAGAACCAAAACCCAAAAAAACCGCCCCAAAAAGACCGAACCAATTCTAAAACCGATGTTGCGGTTTTGGTTTTTTTTTTAACCGAAAATTTTGGTTCGGTTTTTGGTTTTATATGAAAACCCAAACCGAAAAAACAGAATTGTCACATACTAATATTCATAAAACTAATGAAAAAATGTATACGTATTAGTTTTGATACAAGTAATCACCAAAGTCCAAAAACTAAGAGATTAGATATTAGTAACGGTTGTTTATTTTGATAACACTATAATAATTTCGTAAAGTTAGTTTTCTTTATTTCATATATGTTCGTACATCTCATCTTTATATACATGTTACGTAATCCTATTATTTTACAACAAAATATTCAATTTACATTCTAGGATTTCTTGATTTAGGGTTTGGATGCTCAAAAAATATCCGTATTCGGATATCCGAAAAATTGATCAAAACTTATTAAAAGGTTAATTTTATGAAATGTTAATTTTGGAACTCATATAAAAGTTTTCAGAAAATAATAGATATTTGGATATTCGGATATGTAAATTTGTTATCCGAAATTTCGGATATCCGAATTTAAAGAACTTAGCTAAACTAATGGGATATACACCAATTATATATCCAACAAAGAGACAATAAGTATATGTGTTTTCAGTAGAATACCTGATCAGACATGAAGGCACGTTCAGGGTCACTCACGATGGGTGACAATGTGCCATCATAATCCAAGAAAATGGCTATTTGCTTTCCCTTTGATGCATTCATCATCCGTTGGAATGAGCTTAGAGCAGAAGGGTGTTCTTTCTATTAAAAAACAACACAGGCACAATTAATCATATAGTTTTCAAGGCCGTTTCGTGAATTTTGGAAGCCATGTGCTATAATAAAATAATACGACTTCGACATCGTCTTTTAAATTTCGTTGTCACTATGCTATAATTACAAAGGTTGATGAATACAGAAAATTCAGTACATATATTGATATATAGATAGAAGTGTATAAGTTGCAAAACGATTAAAACAACATTATCAAACTCGTTCATTTTTGTTCGTGGGATGATTGTGCTACGTGGCTATTGGATTGTCAAGATTTTGGAGTTCATGATCTTGGGTTGGATTGTTTCAACCAAGTTGAGATGAGCATAAAACCATCAACTCAAATTTCAGATATTCGAAAATCGAAAATACTGAAAACCAAAAACCAATCCGCAAAAAACATAAAACCAAACCGAACTTTTGGTGTGGGGTTTGGTTTTAAAAAATTTAGAACCTAATTTTTGGTTCAGGGTTTGGTTTTAGCCAAAAACCGCCCCTTGTTTTCCCTATTTGGATGTAAATCATTCGGCAAGAAAACCAGGTATGGTGTCTGGGAACTAAACATAACAAAAACTTTTCTCTGCTTCATATCACATTCAATATCTATATTGAATTGAAACCAAAGGTTGTCCTTTGAGTATAGCCTATTGAATACCCAAACTTTTTTATGGGTAACACAGTGGGTAGCATTTCNCAAGAAAACCAGGTATGGTGTCTGGGAACTAAACAGAACAAAAACTTTTCTCTGCTTCATATCTCATTCAATATCTATATTGAATTGAAACCAAAGGTTGTCCTTTGAGTATAGCCTATTGAATACCCAAACTTTTTTATGGGTAACACAGTGGGTAGCAGTTCAAAGGAGAGAACCAGTAGAACCTCCAATTCGCTCCAACAGACAGGCATGTTTCTATAGTCAAAGCAACTTCGTCACTTTCGTGTACCTATCGGACAGCAGCCGGAGAGTCTCACGTACGGTTCCTTTGAGAAGGGTGTGATACCACCACCTATCAGGCCCGACGAGCGGTCCACGTAGCTGCATCCCTACTCACCTGGTCCATGCACATCGCTCTCTCCAGGAGGTTGGCCGCCTAAACCAACTAAGAAGAACCGAACCTGACAAACATGTGGAAAACTAGAAGGGGGGGTTGAATAGTTTTACGTCCGTTTTAAAATTTATGAAAACAAGTTTGTTTTAAAAAAAAAAACTTCGATTCTAGTTTATGTGAATTCAAGACTTGCACTATATGAACAAATATATATTACTAACTAACTAAGCTACTATAGTATAAGTAAATAAGTAATGAATGAGAAGAGTTAGAAAGATCAAACCACAACACAAGGATTTATAGTGGTTCGGCTACAAAGACACCTTCCTTGTTCCTACTCCACTCCCCGAGTCACCTACTCGAGAGTTTTCTTCACTATGTCAACAAACTCCCTTATGGCGGAGAAAACCTTACACAACGTTGCTTACACCGACTTAACGACACAAAGCTAAATGTCGGGTCCTAATGGTAGCTAGAACCAATCTCATAACACAACACGACTTCTCTTCTTCTTCACAACACAACACAACTTCTTCTTCTTCAAAACACAACACAACTTCTTCTTCTTCACAACACAACTTCTTCTTCTTCACAACACAACT
>LBNU01028504.1:34471-101050 GCA_014162995.1 Artemisia annua
ATTAACGCAACCAATCGGAGACATTTGTCTATTCCTTTTCATTCGAAAGGCTGCCACACCAGAGTAGAACGATAATGTCTCCTAACAACTCCTCAAAAAAAACCCCGTAATTTGGTTATCCTCCGCCCAAACTTCATACTATCATTATGTTATGCAGAGCAACGACTTGCCATTGATGGCATTGACTTACTTTCTACATCCTCTTAAAACACGATTTGTCATATAGTTCCTATTACGTAATAGTTAAATTTGATGTATAAAGATGAGTTGCGCAATGCTGACGATTGCCATTCCTGCAGAATCTCATGACTCAAGATACTACTGTTCACAAAAATAACAGTACAAACAAGGGATACCCATTTGAATGCAAGTCCTATATTTAAAGGTGTTCACGAGTAATGATACTTTGCGCATCCTGATTAAAGCTAGAGATATACACTATTTGGGTTGGGCGTTGATATTACGAAGACCAACAAAGGTGGCAACATAGACTCTCCCATGCAATATCAAAGATGTATATCAGTTTGGTGTAACAAAGAATCAGCCCAGCGTCCATGCATTTTAATTTTCACGGATTTGGTGCATCTCGAATTTCGAAGCGGTTCATTCAGAGTTCTTCTTACATTATCCTTCTTTCTTAATTTTAAGTAATATATCTTAATTTGAGTCCTTACTCCTATATATATAATATATATACATATATATATATATTATTTATAGTACTATATATTATATATATATATAACTAATATATATATATATATATTATATATATATTATATATATATTATATATTATATATATATATATATATAATAGTATAGTTACTCGACCGAAAGTGCTTGATCGAAAATGATTTATATAAAATGTATTATAAAATATTAATGATATTATAAGAATATTTATATTTTCTGAAAATCCTTTTGAGTTTTCCCAAGTTTACACTTGTAACCCTCTAAACGGCTTGACTTTTACATCGTTGTCCCGAAATATATATATATATATATATATATATATACGCGCTCACATATATATAATATATCTACCTCGTGAATTCTCAGTATAGTGATGGGATTGTTGGCAAAAATATTACGTAGTATATACGTAGGGTATACATAATATATATATACGATATATATATATAAATATTATATATATAATATATATTAAAATAAGAAGGAATAAGAAGAACTATAACCGCAAATTCGAGATGCACCAACCTAAATTAAATGCATCCCTATAATCTTAGATGCATTATAACGCACAATAGTGTATTTTCTAGCTTTTAATCAGATGCATATATGTATATTAGATGCATTTTTTGTTCCTCTTGTTTTTTGTTCCTCTATACGTGCCAAAATCATGAAAATCAATTTGCACCATCTATACATCAAATTAACTTTCGAAACTCAAGATGTTGCATCTATATTGATAGAAATGCATCCAATGCAAGTCGTTGCATCTCAAATGTATAGTTTTGGTCACTTCTTACCACTTCTTATTTTAATTTACTTATTACTGGATCCCTACTCTATATATATATATATATATATATATATAGGGCATGATTTTGAGGAACTTAACTATATGATGTAGGGCATGATTTTGAGTCTAGCTACAAGACTCGTAAATAAAGAAAAGCGCTTATTGGGAGGTGATGTGTGTTTTAATACTTGTAAAATAAAATTTGGAAATTACCAAACTAAAGACTACACACAAATGGCAAGTGCAACAATCGTATGTAATATAGTAAAGTAAGGACGGGTTTTATCATCCCAAGGAAGCCACAATCAAATCAAGATAATCAATGTTTGTTTTATATTTAGTTATGAAATGGGTTTTTGTTTTGTTTTTGTAAACTATATAGAACTAAACTAAATTAATTTAAACTAATAAAAGACTTTAAAAACACTTAACTAATTAAAGTTTGAGAAACAATAATCTAAAAGGAATAATTGCTTAGATAGATTTCACTTGGGTTGGATAATACTCAACATAGTGTACTTGTGCGATTTGGGTTACAAATATGGTTAGACTTTGAGGGTCTTCATCGTCTACCCTAACAATTATTGAAAAGTGCCACAAGGGTCTTTGTAAACACCACCTTAAATAATGGTTTTAAAACCAATATTTGATTCCACAAAATATTTGATATTTAGGTTCCAATCACACATATGGTCATATGTGCGACTAAACAATGTCCAGATCTATTAGTGTACCCCCAACAAATCCCAATAATCCTTGGTCTAAATTAAGGTTTCCGCTAAGCATAGACAATTAGTGAAATACAAATGACATTCAAAAGAAGTTGGTCTATAAGCTTAATCCAATCATTCATAGAGCTATTAGTTGATAAACACAAGCCTTGAATAAAGAAAACATAAAAACATTCATTTCAACAAAAACCCCTAAATGGGTTTTGCACAATCACACCATGTTTATATTATCCAACCATAAGCTACATCTAATCTAAGCAAACACAAAGAAACTACTCACTCGTAAAGAGTGATTCAAACAAACAAGTAAAAGAAATGAAACAAGACATAATCATGAATCAGAAGTTAAGAATTAACCCTTAATTCACAAGAATGTTGTGGGATCATCAATTAGTGTTATTCTCCTCTCCAAGTGCTCCAAAAAGCCTCAAGAATCTCCCAAGAAATAATGTGAGCCGCCACTTGGTTGTGTGTAGAAGAGAATGTCATGAACCCTAAAATTCGTGGGTATTTATAATTCTCAGCAGAAGGCATACGGCTTTATGCTTCTGAGCGTATGGCTGTATGCTCCTGTCTCAGCATATAGGGTATTCTTGAGCGTATGGCTCGGCTTTATGTTGCTACCAGACTTGTTGTCTTCAAAAAAATCAAGCATATGGCTTTACGCTTCTGAGTGTATGGCCGTATGGTCTTCAAAGAAAAATCAAATCTTGAAATCTTCAATGCCATCCTTTTCTGATCCGCTCCATTCGCATCCAATCGTCATCCTAACCTTACAAAACAACTTTATAACATAATTAAGCACATATCTCATCAAACATGATAAGGATGATTTACACAATATCAAAATATCCTACACTTAAGATTTGCTTCTCCTCAAGCAAATACTTTTGTTTAACTTCCAAACCACCCGATTGACCTTTATTCAAAAACGACTACATAAAATTGCAAGTGACCCCTTCAACATGTTTATATATGAAAAATAATTAAGATCTGAAAGCTTAAGAACGAGAAACACACAATATGGGTGCTTCAAGGAGACGAAAATCATCATCCTCGACTTTCACTAACCCCAAACTAAGCTTAAAACAAAATCACAATCATGTAAGGAACAAATGTTATCACTACTCATATGTGCAATTTGTGTAATGCTAATACAACACATTTTTGTAACTTTTCGCTCCCATTTTATTCTTAACATTAAAGGCTAAATCTTATTTATTAAGTTTAAGACATACTTCATTTAGGTGACTACACTATAGACAAATATTAGACCATCCGTATCCTCATCTATGAAATGTAAAACGTTTTAGAAAATTCATTTTTCTCTCTATACAAAATATTACAATAAAAGCGTTCATGCTTTATGTCTACTTAATTAGGAGTTTTCAATGATGCTTGTCATATAATGCCAAGTCCTATCCTAGTAATACTCGAAACAAACCCTTCTTAACTCAAGGAGTCTCGCGGATTTTCAAGGTCATGATCATGTGGATATTTAGATTACACATAAAAGTAAATTGCTTTAACTCAAAAGTTGTTTGGGGCATATTTAGTTGTATAATTATAGATTTTAGCCTCAAATTGCCATAAACTATAAGCCTAATTTTTGAGATAATAGCAATTGGCAATTTTGGACCCTCACACAATTTTTTTTTTATCATTTGATTTTTCTTTGGTCCAAATTACCCTTTTAGTAAGATCGAACATTGCAATCCTCCTAAGACCACTTATGATAATATACATGGCTAATATATACAAGGGGTGAGGAATGTGGTATACCTTAGGATTGGGTTTCATGCAATGCTTGATAATTACCAAGAGAACTTTTACAGATAACTAAAATATAGTCACATGAACTTGCTTCTTGGAACTCACCCTCATCATATTTTTGTTAAAAACGGTTTCCTCCTAGAATTACTAGTTTAGGACGTGGCACCTCCGAATCTTTTTATATAAAGCATGACACTACTTTAGAGAGTAAAAGGTCATAGCATAAGGAATCCGAACTTTCAAGGATGATTAACCACTTAGTTGTCTAACATTTGAAAAAGCATATATTATACATATTCATAAAAGATGGCGGGAGCAAAAAGCCACAAATTACACTTATGAGCTCTGAAGAGTTCCAACTACTCTTTGCTTAACATTCAAAACATAAAATGATTCTATCATTTTTGGTTCTTGCAAAAGCTTAGCCAAAATTGTTAAGGGGAGAACTAGAGTATGAAACTTGGGTCGAGTCAGAGTCTCCTTGTTCTAGCTATAGAAAGGGACACTTTTTATTATTAAGATAATTTTTTTTTATTTTTTATATTTGTTTATTTATTTATTATTGTTTTTTAGAAAAGTAGGTCAACGGGTGATGTACACAAGCCATACGGGTAATCAAGTCCCGTATAGCACACAACACCGATAAGGACAAGACAAAGGCTAAGTATAACGCCCAATCCCACACTTAGAAATGGACATTGTCCTCAATGTCCAATAAATATGGGATAAGTCAAAATCATTGGCCCATTTTACTTAACTCTTCGATGTGGAATCTGGAGGAATCCCACACTTAGAGTTAGAAAATGGGTCGAATACATATGAAATAAAATATAATGGAATGCATCAACAAAAAGAAGTAAGAACAAGTAAACTCCCCTGATGTATATAAGAAGGTCACGTGCTCGAACAGAGAGATAGCCAAGAGAAGTTGAAAGTCACATAGGCTTAAGACGAGTGGTGAACTTCTTGTAAGCTTCCAAATATTTTGACTTCCTACTACTAAGTGACATACGACCAAGCATCCTTCTTTCTCTTTTTCTTGTGCGGGTGGAAGTAATGATAAAATATTGTTTAATGGAAGTAAGCCACTTGATGTGATAACGGTGCATTTGAAAATTGACTAATGAGTTTCACCATTTTCCATGTGTCTTTGTTTGATTTCCTTTTGAAGATGTGAGAGCTAACTCTTCCCTTTTTCATTTGATTGTAATTTTTCATTTTGTGATCTTGGAGAACCATTAGTAACCTGTATTCATCCAATAAATCCATTGCAATGATATCCGGAGGCCTCAAATCATCATTAAGAAGAAGCTCCTCTTTTTCCGTTATAAGAAGTAAATAATTGGCTAACGACTCTTCTAGCATCTTTAAAAGACCACAAACAAACTTAAAATGAAATGTTTGATTCAAGTCATGACCCCCCAAATCATGGTAGAAATGTTCCATACATTTGATCTCACAATCAACCATCAGGTAGGGCATATGGCTGTATGTGATGAGACGAAAAGTGTACCCATTTTAAGGGGTCATTTAAGCCCTAATTCGAGTAAATATGATCAAATATTGCCCTAAATCATTCCTTTTGTCATTTTAGGTACTTTTGAGAAGAATTCTGGAAAACATGCATATTTGGACGTTTTTGGAGCATAAAAGTGAAGAAAACGACAAAGTCTCAAAAGAAGCTGGATTTCCTACCTGACGGCGTCAGAGTCACAAGGTGACGCCGTCAGCCAACGTTGACAAAAGAGTGAAGTCAGATTACACTAGACGTCCTATGACGAAAACAAGATGTTTTCACCTGACGGCGTCAGGTGTTAAAGAAAGTAGGCCGTCAGGTGTTAACTTAAAGAGTGACGGCCCAGAGCAAATTAAAGAGTGACGGCGTCAGAAGTAAATCTAGGCCATCCGAGAACCCTAATGACGGCGAGCTGACGGCGTCAGAACCCATAACCTGACGCCGTCAGAATGTAAAATCTATATATACTTTTCTATTTTTCATTCATTAGTGTGGAACTTTTGGTACAAGTTTGGGAAAAACCCTAAAGACGAATTTGGCTGTATTTTCAAGGGTTTTTCACCCTTGAATCCTTCATGTTCAATTAAAGATAAGTCCTCACTTAAATTAATCAATATGTCTATGTGTTGGTTAATTATATCTTATGCTTGTCTTTCAATTAACATGCTAGGCTAGATTTTTCTTGTGTTTGCTTAGATCTAATGAAACCTAACTATTAATTATTGGTTGATTGGTGTGTTATTACTTTGTTGGGATGAATGTTTCATCAATGTTAGGCTTAAGAAAACTGGCAATACTCCTATATGGTAACATGCTTGAACGTCTTAAGAAACATGTAACTAAGGCATACTAGGTTATTAAGGTAGTATTTAACGCATGAGCCACTGTTTACAATCCCTATGATTATGTGTACGCATGGTTGTAGGAGGAGATAAGAGCTCATAGAATTGGGGAGATATGTATGCCACCCCATGAATTGTTAAGGAATACACCCGTCATCCACACAAGTAATACATACACCAATTAACCGGTAAAAGATAGTTAGGGAGTAAGGAAGTCTAAGTAAACACATTTGTCTCTATATAAGTTTTCACAACCTTTTAATTTCTTGCTATTTTATTTTATTGCAATTTTAGTTTTTGGGTTAGTTGACTAGCAACTAATTCCGCCCATTCCTCCAAAACCCGAGATTTTACTTGCTTTCCATAAAATATAAAAATACAAAAATAATCTTCCTTCACCTTTAGACCTATTCGAGTAGTTTTTCTATCCTAAAGAACACTATTCCCTGTGAGAGAACGATCAATCCCCCGTACTTAACAATACACTATACTACACTGACCAGGTACACTGCCTGGTGGGATTGCAAGCTTCTCAAGATCCCTTGAGAGGTAAAATCTGTTGCGTGGTAGCAATCCTACGCACATCAAGTTTTTGGCGCCACTGCCGGGGAATAGTTATTGCTTAGGTAGAATTTTTTATTTTATTAGGTCTACTCACTAGATTCCTTTCTAGTGAGATTTTTATTTTATTTTTCTAGGATTTCTTTAGTCTATCTATTTTCTTCGTGTTTTTGTTCGTAACCATTACCATCCGCCAATATGGAAGGTGGTAACATCCTTGATCCCAAAAACCCACCTCAACCAAACCACCAACCACAACCAAACCAACCTCCTAGAGCCCGTACCTTAGGAGAGTATTCCCGACCGAGCCATCATGGCTATCGCAACACCATTGAGCTCACTCAAGGAGCCAATGTCACTCCATTGCGATCCGACACCATCCGGTTGGTGCAAAGCGGATGCGCATTCCATGGACTTCGTTCCGAAGATCCAAATCAACATCTCAAGGATTTCCTCAATATTGTAGACTCCATAGACCTTGATGTTGCCACTCGAGAGACTACCCGATTACGTCTCTTCCAATTCTCTCTGCGAGACCATGCTACCAGTGGCTAGAGCGTCTACCCGCAGGATCCAACACCTCTTGGGATGATCTCACAACTCGCTTCTTAGCTCAATTTTTCCCACCGGGGAGAACCACCAAGCTAAGGAAGGATATCTTGATGTTTGAACAACGTCAAGGCGAGACCTTCTACGGAGCATGGATTCGATTCAAGGACTTACTCCAAAAAGTCCCTCACCATGGCATAGAACTTTGGCTCCAAGTCCAAATCTTCTATGGTGATATCAATATCCCCGCGAGGCAAACCATTGACCAAGCGGCCGGTGGCAAGCTACGTGATCTAAGTGCGGAACAATCATGGGATCTCCTAGAAGATCTTGCTCTATATGACAACGAAAGTTGGAATGATCCCCGTGATTTGAATAAGACGGTCAAGGCAATATCTTTGCCTTCGAATAATTCAAGCACTTCCGACCGTAGGATCATAGAACTTGAAAACCAAGTCAAGTTTCTTATGAAATCCTACGAGGTTCCTAAACCTTCAAGCCAAGTGAATAAAATCACTTCCTCGTGCGAATTATGTAGTGGTCCCCACGACACTCGTGATTGCATGGAACTCCCCGAACAAGCTTTTGCGGACTACGCATCCTCGCGTACCGACGGAGCGGGAGACAAGTGGTACACTTTCAAACCCGAGCCAAACCCTTACGGTGATTCCTACAACCCCTCATGGAAAAATCACCCAAACCTTAGGTGGAAGTCAAACCAAAACGTGTCCCGAACCCACCTAATCGTTTTAACCCAACGGTCCTTCCTCAAACCGTACCTTCAACAATAATCCTTCCAACAACTATGGTAGTACCAATAACTTTGAAGGATTGATGTCCAATTTTATGGCATCCCAAGAAGCTCGTATATCCAAGTTTGAATCCAAGTTCAAGCAAAGGCAAAGCGAGATGACCGATAAAATCAATTCCTTGTTGAAGATTTTCAATGACCGAGAGATGGGAGCTCTCCCGAGCGACACGGTCAAGAACCCGAAACTAAACGTTAACTCCATTTCTTCGGTTTCGTCCCCTAGTTCTTGCCCACAATACTATTCGGTCAACACCGTGAGCACGTGTTTCAAACAAACCCACATCCCTCAAAAAGACCATGAGAATAAGGTATCCAACACCAAATCGGTCAACAGCATAGTTGAAACACCTCCCACTCAAGACCTTGACGAAGAATTCAAGGAACTCCACCTTGAACGTCCGGTTATTGTTGGGTTAGATCCAACAGTTATTGATGTGTTAGAACGAGCCCCCTACTACAACGCCCTCTTAGAAAAATATGAGAAGAAGCTCAAATTAGGTGAAAAAGGGACAGCTTTCGTTTGAAACAAACTACCTAAGAAGTTAGAAGATCTGGGCTTATTTGTTCTACCATGCAAGATCGGTAATTCGGAAGCTTATGACACATTAGCCGATCTTGGATCTAGCCTCAACCTACTTCCATTACCTCTCTACACCACCCTCAAACTAGGAAAGCTAGAAGAAACCGAGGTAATAATAGGTTTAGCGGATGGAAGTGTACCCTACCCGGTAGGAGTAGTAAAGGACGTGGTAGTTCACATAGGGAAGTTAACAATTCTAGTCGATTTCCACGTCCTCGATATGGTAAGCGACCCTACGTGCCCCTTGTTGATAGGAAGAGGATTTTTAGCCACCGCTAGTGCTATGATTGATTGCAAGGGATCCAAGATAGCGGTAGGAGAAGGAGAAACTTGGTCGGTTTATGATGTTAAGAAACATGCCTACGACACCATTGAGGAATCAACCGATAGAAAGACCTCTAGATACGGACCATGGTTAGAAGGAGGCTTTATAAAGGACTACTTCAATAAGTTACCAACTAGAGAAGAACGGGCATACCATAAGAATTTATTCGATGAATCCGAGACGCCATACTTCCTAGGCAACCCGATTATCAAAACGGGCGACCCTTCTAATCTCAAATACCATGCAATATTGGACATTTGCATGTGTGGAAGGCTTACATCGACCCTAGATCTCCCATAAACATCATGACTAGAGCCTGACTCCTCCCAAACTAACCAGTCAACCAGGTGTGGTCAACTAAGTCAAATGAGGGAGAGGAGAGATCAATTTATGATCCGGTGTAAGCACAGTGTATTCCCGGGTCGTTATATCCCGACGAGATTGAAATTGTATTTTTGAAAATGTTTATGGAATGAGTGATTGGGAATAGTAACCAGATTGAGAATGATTATTTGGAATTGATTACACTAATGGAAATGATAAATAACAAAATTCTACACTACAGGGAAACAGAATTAGGCTTTGGGAAAACCTAATACAGACAGACTAATCACATAAAATGGAAAAAAGGTTAAATATGAACAATTACAAACTACATGGGTAAAAATGAAACTTTTACAAAATTAAAATGAAAAGAAAATTAAATTAAAAAGAAAATTATTTTCTTGATTATTTTAATATTTAAATATTAATTAATTACTAAAACTATTTAAAACTTAATAAAAACTTAATTAAAGTTAAACTAAAAATGATTAAGATTACAAATTTAACTTAGAAAATTGCAAAATTAATTTCTAAAATTCTAAAATGACTTAAAAGAAATGTAAAAATTAAAAATGAATATTTTTGTCTTTTTGTGGGTTTTTATTAATTAATTACTAAACTATTATATAAAGGTTATTTAAACTAAATTTAAATAAGCAAAATAGAAAATGAAAAGAGAAAATTACAAATCTAATTTTTACAGAATCTAAATAATGTATAAAAGCTAGAAAAATTATAAAAATGGTTCTGAGATTAATTTTAAACACTTAAACTATTTTCTTTTTGGTTTTTGTATTAAAACTGTTTTAATTAAAATTAAATCTAAAAATTACTAAATTAACAGTAGAAATTATGAGAAAATTACCAGAAGTGCTAAATATTATTTAGAACTTAGGAAAAATATAAAATTATACTACTGTTTAACAAAAATTTATTAAAACTATTTAATTACTAATATTAACTAATTAATAATTAAACTGTTATTAATTCTAATAAATACTAAATGAAAAAGGAAAATTCTAAGAAAATTTATACAAATACTTTAAGATACTAGGAATTTAAGAAATTATAAAAACAGATAAGTACTTAATTAAAATTTAAAAAGAAAAATAAAAATCTAAATTATATTAAATAGAAACTATCACTTTTCTTAAAAAGTGATGATTTTTGGAATTTTCTTTTTGAAACTTGTTTACACACTGAAAATGAACAACTTTTGTGAAAAAACTTTTTATGAAGCTTAAAAATAAGCACTATGCAACTTATAAATCTCAACAGATGGTATTTTGCTTTGAAAATGAGATTTTTGTGTGAAAATAAGTTACTAATAAGCCACACAATGATCACAGAGGATAGATTAAGCTAAGAACAAGTTATGTGAACAAGAAAGAAGCTAAATCATGCAGAGAAACACACTGAATAAGCCACAAAAAGCAAATAAGCACTTATCAATTTCACAATGGCCAAATGCACAAATGGAGCAATCTGCAGCCCTGTGTGGGGCCCACAGTGGTAATCTAGGGTCCAAAGAGAGACTTGATTTGAAAAATAGGCCAGGTAAGCTTTCTAAAAAACCAATAATCAGAGCTTATGGCACACTGAGTAGCTTGTGGTGAGCTTGTGAAGTTGGGTGTGAAGAGTCAGTGTATACTGATGACTCAGTATGAAGAGTGAAATGGGACAACTTATAGGGATCAAATTAAGCAGGGAATAAGCAATAAATGGAAAACAAAGCACATGCACAACAAGTTGGCCAGAAGGGCTTTCCAAATCAACAACAATCTCAAGCTAACACTCACTAATGAAGATTGTGCAAGCAAATGAAAATGACTGTAAAACCAGTGCACAGGGCAACCTTTTGGAAAACAGTCCAAATTAAGCAAAGAAATAAGCACTCTAATAAGCAATCTAAAAATTATCAAAAATACTAGCAACAAGATAAGCAACAAGACTTCAATATTCCAAAAACACAGAATCTAAAACTTATTATTGAAGCCTAGAGAAAATTATCCATTTTATTCAAAAACTTTTGTCTGTGAGATTTTGACTTTTGATGAAAAACTATTATGTTGACTTTTATGGATTTTGATCCTTTCTAATTAACTGATTATGAAATAATAAGGTGTTATAAGGCTTACTTAAGCTATTCTAACCACTTGTGAATGGATAATGAAGGTTGTGGACTCAAAAATTCCAACAGTGTACTGAACATATGGATTAAAGATGTATTTGACTATTTTGACAAAAGACCCTTGGTTTTTATGGTTGAATTATGCTATTAGAACCCTAAGTGATATGTCTGAGCTAAAAACAACAACTGGAACAACCTTGATCACAAAGAACCTAACTGAGCCAAACACTCCTTAAAAACACAGATTTCTTGATTTCCAAAGATTTTAACAGATTTATCCCACAAACTTGATTCCAAATACCAACATATGCTACTAAGAACTGATTTGAACACAAAAACACAGATTCTAACCACAATTTCTTAAAATCCTATTTATACTTAAAATTCAGAAAAAATGAAAAAGTAAAAAGAAGCTTATATAACTAGATTTTAAGAACTAAGACTTATCTAATGACCAATAATAAGCAGAAATAAGCACAAACAAGCAACACTTAAGCACTAATTACTAGAAATACAGAAAATGAACTTTTACACTAGAAATTCAAATTTTTGGAATTAGAACTTTAAAACCTTGAACTAGCTTTTACTAGTCCCTCTTTATCTGCAACAAGCTCCTAGCTTATCAAAGATAAGCTAGGTAAAGTCCATCTTGCCCCTCCATTGTAGGCAACTTCCAAAAGCACTCCACAGTCCAATGTTTAGGTACCCTGTTTTTGTTGGTGATCTTTTTCTATTTTTTTTTTATGTTTTCTTAAGATTATTGATTAACTAGGTGAGCTTATGAAACAGTGACACTAGCTTATGAACATTGTTAAAGCAAAAAGAGAAATTCAAATATTTGAAATGCTAAAATTTAATTGCAACTGAAATTCTTAAATTCTTGATTAAGAAAAGATCAAATTACATTAATGAAAGAGATTACAAGCTATTTTAAGCAGATTTGACAACTAAAAACTAAGTTGAAACTAATTCGACACTAATTCTTAACTAAATGACTACACATTCTTCATTGCTCCTTCTTTTTCCTTTTATAGAGCTCTATTAGGGCTTCCTTGACCTTCTGCAACTTTCCCACTTGCATTTGAGACCATTGGATGAGATTTGAGTGATCCTAGCCTTTGGATTGATTTTGGCGCCAAAATAAAATAGTGCAAATTGCACTGTGGAGTTGCAACAAGGGGGTGGTGCATTTATTGTGGGGAGTAGTGGGTTAGGTGTAGTGGATTTGGGCAGTGGATGTGACTGAGATGGTGGGGGTGGTGAGGTGATGGCTGCAAGTTGGGTGAAGGTGGGAAGGAGAGAGGTGGGAATGGGGGGGTTTGAATTGTTTATAACTAAAGGGGGTGGGAGTTGGGCTGGTGAAGGTTGGGCCAGGGAAAGGGTAATGGGCCAGGGGTTATAAGGGTTAAGGGGTGTAAGGTTTTGGGTTTATGGATTTGGGTTTATGATAAATAAAGGGTCCGTGTGGTTTGTATTGGATTTAAGGCCCAAGGATTAAACTTGTAAATTCTGAATTCTTGAGGGACCTGATGTGACAAGTTTCCAAATTTATTCAAGGACCATTCCTGCCATAGAGTAATAACCAAAGGACCAAAATTTCCTTTTTCCACTTTTGAATTCCCAGGGACCAAATCTGCCAATTCTTCAAAGTGCAGGGACCTGTTTTGTAATTTTACCAAATTTCACACCCAAGGACCATTTGTGATAACTTTTACTTTCCAAGGACCATTTTTGACTTTTTCACCAAAAATTATTACTCAGGGGCCATTTTTGCCAAATTTGAAACTTGAGGGACTAAATGTGTAATTTTTACAAACTTGCCACCAAAGGACTAAATATGATAATTTGTGATTTCAAAAGGACCTTTGATGACTTTTTATTGAAAATTAATGCTTAGGGACTAGTTTTATCAATTCTTGATAGTTGAGGGACTGAAACTGCTAATTATGCAAACTTTGGTTGTTTTTCATCTGTTTTTGATCTTTTTTGCATCTGAAACATATAAAACACTTTTAGGATATTTTCACTATTTTGATGCATTATTGGGTGTTTTTGGATGTTTTGGCAGTGCAGATAAGACAAAAATGATGAGTATTTACACACTCATCACATATCCACCAGGCTTTTGCAATATGAATGATAGAATTTTAGGATTTGTGTAGTTGAAAATGTATAGGAATGATCTTTATTAACTTTTGAAGTTGTTTGTACTCTGTAACTTGTTTCTTGAATGAATGAAAAACTTTGAATTAGTATTTTCCAATACTTGTTGTTTTTCTCTTCAGTAGATGTAATGAGTATCACTTGTATTCCACTTCAATAGAAACAGAAGTAATCAGTTGTATATACTTCAGTAAAAACAATGAACATCACTTTTATCCTTCTTCAGTAGAAACAATAACTTCTTCAGTAGTAACCATAACTTCAAGTTACTAGATCTTGTTCCAAACAATCCAAACCAGCAACTGCACAGACCTGTATGCTGCTAAACAAACACAGAAAAGCAAACCAAACAAACAAACTAATATGCTAAGAAACACATTAGATGGTTAGTGTTAGAAATCTAAAATTATACAAGATTTACAACAACATTCAATCCTCCCCTGAGGCATATGCCTCCCCTGAGGCTTATGCCTCCCCTTAAACATTGCATTTAGGGGTTAACCATCCTAATGTGGACAACTAAGTGTTGAAACCTAGGTCCTTCAAAAGCTTTAGTCAATAAATCTGCCACATTTTTATCTGTGTGAATTTTAACCACATTTATCAAATGTTTTTTCATATGCATCTCATATAAAGTGGTGTCTTATCTCAATATGCTTTGTTCTATTGTGAAAAACTGGATTCTTAACAATGCATATGGTACTCTGATTATCAATAAAGATTGTGGTGTTCATGAAATTAAACCCATAATCCAGCAACTGATTTTGTATCCAAAGTACCTGCCCACAACAATTGGCAGCAGCAACATACTCTGCTTCAGTAGATGAGGTAGCAACAATAGTTTGTTTCTTGCATTGCCAAGAAACCAATCTTCTCCCAAGAAATTGGCAACCCCCAGTTGTGGACCTTCTATCCAAATTTGCACCAGCATAGTCACTATCACTATAGGCTTCCAACTTGAAAGGGGACTCTCTTGGGTACCAAAGACCTAGATGAGGTTGGCCTTTAAGGTACTTGAAGATCTTTTTGACTGCATTCAAGTGAGAAGTAAGTGGAGTAACCTGATGCCTTGAACAAGCACTCACAGCAAATGTAATGTCAGTCCTAGAAGCTGTCAAATACATCAATGAACCAATCATAGATCTGTATAGGTGAACATTCACAGCTGGATCTGATTCAATGTTGTTCTTTGGTTTAGGAGCTTCATAAGGTGTAGTGGCAGTTCTGACACTTTCCATACCAAACTTTGTCAAAATGCCTCTCACATATTTCTTCTAATGGATAAATATGCCATCTGGTTTCTGCTTAACCTGTAGAGCCAAGAAGAAAGTAAGCTCCCCCATGGCACTCATCTGAAATTCACCCTTCATTAAGTCTTCAAATTCCCTGCACCAAGCTTCTTTGGTGGATCCAAAGATAATATCATCAACATAAACTTGCACAAGTATAATATCCCTTGAATCCTTCTTTAGGAAGAGTGTTTTGTCAATGGCACCTCTCCTGTAGCCATGCTCCAGCAGAAACTTTGAGAGCCTAGCATACCATGCCCTTGGTGCCTGATGTAAGCCATAAAGAGCTTTGACTACCTTATAAACATAGTTAGGGTGATCTGGATCTTCAAAACCTTTGGGTTGAGTGACATATACTTCTTCTTCAATCTCACCATACAAGAATGCACCTTTGACATCCATCTGATACACAGTAAAGCCTTTGTAAGATGCATAGGCCAAGAAAATCCGAACGGCCTCAACTCTAGCAACAGGTGCAAAAACTTCATCATAATCTATTCCCTCTTCTTGCCTGAACCCCTGAGCCACCAATCATGCCTTGTTTTTGACAACTATACCCCTTGCACCTCTTTTATTCTTCAAAATCCATTTTGTCCCAATAGCATACTTCCCATCTGGTAAAGGAACCAATATCCAAACCTGCTGATTCTTGAATTGTTGCATTTCCTCTTGCATTGCCTCAAGCCAACTATTATCTGCAAGAGCTTGTGGAACACTGGTTGGTTCCATTTGGGAGAGAAAACAAGCAACCAGACAGTATTGAAAGTCTGTATGATTGTCTCTCTGCTGCTGGGAAACATAAGACATAAAAGCAACTTCTCCATTCTTTGTCTTTTTCACAGTGCTTCTAGTTCGAACAGGATCTTGAGGATCACCTAGTATATTCTCCATTGGATGATTAGTGTGAATCCTTTTTATAGCATTGGGGTTGACATCAATGGTTTTGTCAAGATTGGTCACATTTGGTTCAAAATCACTATCATAGGAAGAGGAAGTGAAGATGCCAGCTTTGGGTTGGTGATTATCAAGATCTGTAGGACTTGGAAATCGTGTATATGGTTCACCAAAGTCTGTTGACACACGAGCAGAAATAGGAGTAGAAACAGGTTGGGCATCAGCAGGAATGAAGTTATCATAGGAAACAGGAGAACTGTCAGTAGAACTGTCAGCAGAATCCTGATTCCCACTGATGGCTTGTGCTGATTGTCTCAGAAGTGCTTCAGCAGAATCTGTGCACCAAGTTTCTCAGCTTCTTGAATAACAGCATGTTCTTGTGTCATGAGCTTAGCAAGATCCTCTGCATAGTGTGACTCATCTTCATCCTTCTTACAAGTATCTTTTGCATTGTTTCCTGCAAAATGGTTAGGAGGAATGGAAGGTACAACAATAGTTAGTTCATCAAACTCTGAAAAACCTTTGGGTTGAGTGACATATACTTCTTCTTCAATCTCACCATACAAGAATGCACCTTCGACATCCATCTGATACACAGTAAAGCCTTTGTAAGATGCGTAGGCCAAGAAAATCCTAATGGCCTCAACTCTAGCAACAGGTGCAAAAACTTCATCATAATCTATTCCCTCTTCTTGCCTGAACCCCTGAGCCACCAATCTTGCCTTGTTTTTGACAACTATACCCCTTGCATATCTTTTATTCTTCAAAAACCATTTTGTCCCAATAGCATACTTCCCATCTGGTAAAGGAACCAATATCCAAACCTGCTTATTCTTGAATTGTTGCATTTCCTCTTGCATTGACTCAAGCCAACTATTATCTGCAAGAGCTTGTGGAACACTAGTTGGTTCCATTTGGGAGAGAAAACAAGCAACCAGACAGTGTTGAAAGTCTGTATGATTGTCTCTCTGCTGCTGGGAAACATAAGACATAAAAGCAACTTCTCCATACTTTGTCTTTTTCACAGTGCTTCTAGTTTGAACAGGATCTTTAGGATCACCTAGTATATTCTCCATTGGATGATTAGTGTGAATCCTTTTTGTAGCATTGGGGTTGACATCAATGGTTTTGTCAAGATTGGTCACATTGGGTTCAAAATCATTATTATAGGAAGAGGAAGTGAAGATGCCAGCTTTGGGTTGGTGATTACCAAGATCTGTAGGACTTGGAAATCGTGTATAAGGTTCACCAAAGTCTGTAGACACACGAGCAGAAATAGGAGTAGAAACTGGTTGGGCATCAGCAGTAAGGATGTTATCAGAAGAAACAGGAGAACTGTCAGTAGAACTGTCAGCAGAATCCTGATTTCCACTGATGGCTTGTGCTGATTGTCTCAGAAGTGCTTCAGCATCTTTTGTAATCTGGGCACCAAGTTTCTCAGCTTCTTGAGTAGCAGCATGTTCTTTTGTCATGAGCTTAGCAAGATCCTCTGCATAGTATGACTCATCTTCATCCTTCTCAGAAGTATCTTTTGCACTGTTTCCTGCAAAATGGTTAGGAGGAATGGAAGGTACAACAATAGTTAGTTCATCAAACTCAGACTCATCCTCTGAGTCATCATCCAGTACACCTGCATTGTTAGAAGGAGCATCTTTTGTACCTGCAGATTGATTAGCAACAAATCTAGTATACCCCAAAGAATCAGTTAAGTAGTCCAGGTCAAAATACCAAGCATGACCATGACCTTGTACATTAGGTTTTTCTTCTAGGTATCTTAGATTAAGAGTCTCCTCTATCCTTTTAGCATTCAGGTTATATACCCTATAAGCCTTACTATGAGCTGAATATCCCACAATGTATCCCTCATCAGCCTTGCCATCAAATTTCCCAAGTGGGTCACTGGTGTTCAAAATGGTCACATGACATCCAAAAGGTCTTAGGTAATGAATAGAAGGAACTTTCCCTGTGAGAAGTTCATAAGGTGTCTTTGCATGATGTCTTGTGATAGAGACCATGTTCAGAACATAACAAGCAGTGCTTACTACTTCAGTCCAGAACATTGTGGGTAGCTTAGAGTCTGCAAGCATGGATCTTGTTGCCTCTATTAAGGTTCTATTATTCCTCTCAGAAACCCCATTTTGTTGTGGGGTCCTGGGATTGCTATAGTCCCTTTTTATCCCTTTAGAGTTACAAAGGTCTATTAAAACCACATTTTTGAACTCTGTTCCATTATCACACCTTATACCTTTAACCTTTTTATTAAGCTGGTTTTCAACTAGGGTAATAAAATCTTTTAAAATTGGAGATGTTTCATCTTTAGTTTTCAAAAAGAATACCCAGCAAAACCTGCTATAATCATCAGTGATTACTAAACAGAAATACTTATGATCAATACTTCTCACTTGAGTTGGACCAAAGAGGTCCATATGTAGCAACTGAAGTGGATCTGTGATATTGCTCACTGCTGTAATGGCTTTGTAAGAGGCTCTGTGTTGTTTTCCTTTGTTGCAGGCAACACAATTGTGTTCATTGGTGAAGACCTTGGAAGGAAGCCCTTGAACAAGACCAAGTTTAGACAACTTGTTGATGGTCTTGAAATTCACATGAGCCATCCTTCTATGCCATTTGGTAGATTCATCCAAGGAAGCTTTAGCCACCAAACATGTTAGATCACTGTCAGGTTGTACCTCATTTAAGTTGAATGTGTACAAATTATTGCTTCTTGGAACCCTCAGCAGAATTGGTGTATCTGCTGGAAGTTGGAAGTCTTTGTTGAGTACCAGACATTCATCCTCTGAGAAGAAAACTTTGTTCTTTTTATCACAAATTTGTGACACTGAGAACAAATTAAAGTGCTGCAGTTCCTTCACATAAAGTACATTTTCAAAATCCAGCATGGGTGTTCTGATAGTTCCTTTTCCTGTGATTCTACCATTTCCTCCACCAAAGGTCACATTTCCTCCACTTGCTATGGGTACAAAGTTAATCATCTTTTCTCTGTTTCCTGACATGCTCCTTGAACAGCCACTATCTACTATGCCAACTTCTTTACTTAGTAAGGGATGATCCTACAATAACAAAAAAAAAAATATACAAAATATAAGTACACTTTGGAGACTCAAGTCATTACTGACTTGAGCCTGCCTTGTGGATCATAAGAAGTAGGCCATGTAGATGTATAAGATCCACCATTGTTCTTGGATCTTCTTTGATAATTAGATCCCCTGTTAGTCCAAGAACAACCTGCTGAGGGCTTAACAGCAGTATCCCATGGTCCCCCCAACCCATATACATAGGTTGATAATAACTAGGCCAATAACCATTCTGATAATAAGGAGAAATAGGTCTAGGGAATGGTCTTGCAACATGTCTTTTCCTATATGATGGAAAAGTTCTGTCAGCAGAAACTGATGCATCAGCAGATGCTGATTTATCAGCAGTATTGTATCTGCTGTTAGATTGAGTTGCTTGTGGAACATAAGCAGGTATGTCATCAACACGTTTCCACATTGGTCTAGTTTTCTTAGCACAGTCACCCATTCTTTGCTCATGAAAATTACAATCCTTAATTAAATGAGATTTGCTTCCACACACAAAACATTTCTTCTTTCTAGAAGATTTATTAACATTCAAAGGAGTTCTATTGAAAGCATTCAAACCACAAACATTAACAGAATTGTTTTTGACAGAATTAACATTATTGTTTTGCAAAGAATTAAATAACAAGTCTTCAGAAGAAACTGTCTTTGAATGGGATTCATCAGCAGCAACTCCTAGAGGCTTGTTTGAGGACTTGGGTGAAGGCTTGAATGAGGTCTTGGGAAGGTCTGACTGATCACTTGAATCACAACTTTCATAGGCAGTAGACCCTTTATCAGAAGACTTGTCACTGCAAGAGACAGAGTCAGCATTATTAGTAACAGGGTCAGATAAGTCACTTGACTTTTTGCCATATAAATGGTGTGATCCATCAAAGTCAACTGTGATGGATAGGTCAATGGGCATATGTTCACCTCTAATGGGACCAGGGACAGCATGTAAGGTGCCTTCTTTAACATAGTTTGCTAATCCTGCTGGTGTAGTTTTTCTACTGTCATTCCTAGCTTCTAATCCTACATATTTCTGAAAACCTAATCCTATACCAGAGTTGACAGCTTGACTACCATACAAACTTCTAGCTAAATTATCACCTGATATTAACCACTTCTTATGTGTAGCTATTTCAGTATCTAGCTTCTCTTGAAGATCTTGTTTATCAGACTCTAACTTAGCTTTCACCTTTTTAGTATAGATTAACTCATCTTGAGCACATTTTAAATCCTGTTTTAACCCTTTTATTTCCTCCTCATAAGCAACTTGATTCTTCTGAAACCAAATCTTTTGTTTTTCTACGATTTTTAAACCATGTTTATATGATTCAAGGTCTTTATAACACTCATTATATTTAAGTTTTAACTCATCATACATTTCTTTAAGTTCATTATATCTTACACTACAACCAAACACACAGTTATGTACCTGAGAAATGCCCATAAGAGCAAATTGTTCATGAACATCCTCTGAAGTACAACTTGCCAGCAGTCCACTCTGATCACTATCACCATCACTTCTCTCATGAGCCTTCCAGTCAACATGATCATCCAAAGTGATCAAGGCTGTGGGATATCCAGTTTTGGCAGTATCAACTTCCCTTTATTTCTGCTGATAGGTAGAATACCTAACCTCATCAGTAGATTTCCTGTCCTTGCATTCTCTGGAGAAGTGACCCATTTGACCACAAGTGTAGCACTTGATCTTCCTTCTGTCAAACCTAGCTGAATCTCTGCCATTGAAACCAAACTTCCTCCCAGCCTTTTTCTCAAATCTCTTGCTCAATGAGAGCATAGCCACCTGCCACTTCAAGTTCATCTCTTCCATATCCAATGGATCCACCTGTTCAAAGTCCTCATAGGAGAGTTGCTGTTGAGATTCACAATCAGCAACAAAAGAGTGAAGTACATCTTCCAACACACTACCAGAAGAATGTGATTTGGTTGGTGTGTATGAAGATGATGCAGATGAAATTGGACTTGAACTAGGAGGCATTATATTGGATGTAGAACCAACAAAAGCTGAGTAATTTGGAGTAGTTGAACGAATAGGACTTTTGACATCTGGTTCAAGAGTTTTGAGCTTGTTGTATAAATCATCAAAACTCATCATATCCAATCCACCCTTAGCTTTGAGTGCAATGCTTACTTGAAGCCATGATGGAGGCAAGGATCTTAAGAATTTAGCATTGCAATCTTCATTGTCTGGCCTTGCCTTCAGCTGATTCAATTGACTCAGAATCTTATGAAATTTGTCATAACCCTTGTGGATACCTTCTTCCTCAGTGATCTGAAACTCTTGAAACTGCTGCTTCAGCATTGACTTCCTCATCCTTCTTGACTCATCATTCCCACCAAATCTAGCTTTAATTGCCATCCAGAGATCCTTTGCATCAGTCATGAAGTGAAAGTCACCTAAGTGATCTGGAGGTATAGCTTGAAGAAGAATAGTTCTCACTTTATTTTCCCTCTGAAGAGCAAGAACCTCTTCAGCAGATGTAGGATCAAGATAGCATATTCTACCATCTGCGTCAGTGCCAGTCCTCTTTGGGCTGTTACCTTTGAGGACTACCTTCCAGAGATTATGATCAATGTTGGTAATCCAGTTCTGCATCTGCATTGCCCAGAGTTCATACTCTTCTTTCTTAAGGTAAGGAAATTTTGCATTGATGTTAGTGAGAGTGAGGTGATGAAGGGATGTTGTATTTTGATTGTGTGTTATATCTGACTCAGTGTCAGATCCAGGCATGATGTAAGGTTGTGTTGTTGAGGAGTGTGTAAAAGGTTGATGTTCTCAGTATCAAAGAGATTCTCCCGAGGCTCTGATACCACTTGTTGAATCTAATACCCTTGATAGATCTTGTAGCTCTCGTTGATCGTTAGCAGTGTCTATGTAATCACAAACACTCTAATAGAGAATCTCCAAAGCTTGTATTCTAATGCGGAAAACAAATACAAACATAAACAATGAATACTAAGAACGTTTAATCCTCTATGGATTTCTTATATATTAATAACTTGTAAAACTCGTTCGTTACATAGAACATAAACTTGTGTTCCTTTTATAGACAAGGAACCCTAACCTAAACCGTTTCCCAAAAAACGTATATTCTATAAACTTTAAATGATATGCATTATCTTTTCCTAATATTACTCATGCATATCCTAACTACATTACATAATACGCGATTTAACTATATCCGCAGAAACTAACTATGCTGAAACTATGTCTTCAGCAGTATCACATTACTTCTTTCTTAAGGTAGGGGAATTTTGCATTGCTGTTAGTGAGAGTGAGGTGATGAAGGGATGCTGTATTTTGATTGTGTGTTGTATCTGATTCAGTGTCAGATCCAGGCATGATGTAAGGTTGTGTTGTTGAGGAGTGTGTAAAAAGTTGATGTTCTCAGTATCAAAGAGACTCTCCCGAGGCTCTGATACCACTTGTTGAAACTATTACCCTTGATAGATCTTGTAGCTCTCGTTGATCGTTAGCAGTGTCTATGTAATCACAAACACTCTAATAGAGAATCTCCAAAGCTTGTATTCTAATGCGGAAAATATATACAAACAGAAACAATGAATACTAAGAACGTTTGATCCTCTATGGATCTTTTATATAATAAGAACTTGTTTTTCAAAACTTGTAAACTCATAAGTCATAGAACATAAACTTGTGTTCCTTTTATAAACAAGGAACCCTAACCTAAACCGTTTCACAAGAAACGTATATTCTATAAACTCTAAACAATATGCATTATCTTTTCCTAATATTACTCATGCATATCCTAACTATATTACAAAATACACGGTTTAACTCTATCCGCAGTAACTAAATATGCTGAAGCGTAGCCTTCAGCAGAAACACTTATTCAGTAGAATCTATCTCTTCAGCAGATTCCATCAGCAGCTACCATCAGTAGAATTCTCACTTAGCAGAATTCCCAACACTTTTTTTGAGGATTATAAAACTTCTTTTGAGGTCTTACAACCGCTGCATCAAATACGTATTATATAAATGATATTTTGCTAAAAGTTGTAAGATCCAACCTTAAAAATAATGTTTGTTTTAAATTTACATGTTTGTTTTTTAACCCGCTGCAAAGCGCGAGTAATAGAAAACTAGTTTTAAGTATATTTAAACTTTCCCCCATAATCTAATTAGAGCATCTAAAGAATATATCATTAGGCATAACTACAAGGATGCATGATGTAACTTTTGTAACTGATGTTGTTCGAAAGCTTTAAATTTATAATACTAATTTTACCGATTCCTTAATACACAAAACACACGGGTAAAGTATAACCCCCGTTTATAGTAAAGGTTTTTAGGTAAGACCAGGTCGTTCCAAGGGAATTGTAGCTTTCTCAGAATATTATAAATGTGCTAAGGCTAAAATAATTGTCACGTATCAAATTAACCAAACGTTAGAAATGATTGAGATTGTTATCAAGATTATTAAAACATGTTTGTTTAGGCTAGAGATACATGAGTCTAGTAATGAATATAACGATATGCAACCACAAACAAAGCATACAAGTGGTGAATAACGGGTAATTATCAACACGAGTATATCTACCGAATATGCAAAGAAACCCTTTCGACCTATGATTCTAAGCATATCAAGCGCATTAAGATAGGTTTATGGTCAATGTTCATACAAGTATACTTCTCCTAATCAAGTTTGTTAGACATGAGATTAGGCCTTAAACACATAATCATACGGGCTGTCTAGCAATTTACTATCCAATTTCTACAAATTTAGTATTGATTCGCTTGGCCAAAACGACTCAAAATCAACCACACACAATTGACCCTTTCGACCTACTTTAATTGCTAATGATCAACCAAAGGATAGACAATGATCCATATAATCATATATCAAGCATATGAGCATAAACAATGAAAAACATATCAAATAATCAAGACTATATCATAACTCTAATAAAGCCTAAACAAACATAAGCCTACTACTCCATAATCACAAAAGTAAAACACATATCAAACATGTAAAATTCAGAAACTTTCATATCAAAAGGTAAATAGAAGAGTACCAAAGTTTACAAGATCGAATATGATGAAATAAACAAGCTTACAAGCCGAGAAACAAATCAAAACCCAATATACCAAACTCCTACCATCCGGAACCCTTTAGGTACTGTCACTACCCTCTTGGAGATGAGAAACAAGTGGCTAATTCGTCTGATATAGTTGTGATTAAATGTGATAGTGATAAAGGGGTGAACTTGGTGCTAATTCACCCTTTTGGTTAGTGATCTTCTCTCTAGGAGTTCTCCCTTGATGGCTAGCTGATTTCCTGTCGTTCTTGCCATTTATACAGGCATTAGGAACACTTGGGGAGCAAGTAGAAAGGTATATAATCGGTTTGGAACTCAATTTAATGCATTATAGCTGATCAGAGTCGAAGTGCTCCGTACTTTATTTATTGTGCTCTGTACTTGGAAGTGCGCCGCACTAATTGGCAAAACTGGCATATTTGTGTTCGTTTCCAGCATTTGGCACAAACATGAAAGTTGTAGATAATTCTCTTAGCTTTCCATGGCCACTTGAATCAACTAAATCGGAGTTCGTATGCTCAACTTATTGCCAAAATAGTGGACAGGTGTCGGGAACCTTTAACTTAAGTTTGTTTCTCTGTTTTAACTTCATTTCTTCCACGACACATCTCATGAACCTACAATATCAAATATAGTCTACTAAGTATCGAATGCTCATATAATTCATCAATATATATATATATATATATATATATATATATATATATATATATATATATATATATATATATATATATATATATATATACACACACACACACATAAAAGCATAGATAACGCATATAGAAATATATATAATTAGAGCGTTTTCAGTAACTATGAGGGTCTTACTTGTAAATGTATGCTTAAATGTTAGTTAGAAACCAGTTAAGTGTGTTTAACCCGCTAATT
The DNA here is from genome assembly GCA_014162995.1 of Artemisia annua. Taxonomy (NCBI): domain Eukaryota; kingdom Viridiplantae; phylum Streptophyta; class Magnoliopsida; order Asterales; family Asteraceae; genus Artemisia; species Artemisia annua. The sequence continues at coordinate 59,505 of LBNU01028504.1, forward strand.
GAAACAGAGTATAAATACTCTATCTGTATCTCTTGTAATCAACTTTTCAATTCATCAATAAACATTTAAGCATTTTGCTCTCATTTCATTCTGCGTTTATATGGTATCAGAGCCTAAACAACTCGATCTAAACTCTAGTTTTTGATTCAATTGATTGATTATCAATTGATTCTTGATTCATTTCATTCTATTTGTTTAATCGTTATTTGATTCAATTCAAGATTCATCAATTAGGGTTTCAAACAAGAATTTAGAAATGACACCTTTAACAGACCTACCAACCCCACATGTGGTTCAGTATAACCGTGATAATTCAATCAATCATCCATTGTGTATTAGTAATTCTGATCATCCAGGAATGGTGTTGACAACTACACCTTTCAATGGTGGTAACTTTCTTAATTTGAGCAGAAACATAAAGATGGCTTTGAGGGCTAAGTTGAAATTAGAGTGACATGTATAAAACCAGCATTGAATGATGTAAATTACAAGAGGTGGATCATTTGTGATTACCTGGTAACCTGCTGGATTTTGAATTCAATGATTACTGAGTTTTTTGATGTTTTTCTTTACACACAGTTTGCATAAGAATTGTGGAAAGAGATCACCCAAAGGTGTGGTTAAAATAATGGAACAAATATCTACCTTACTTGAAAGGGAATTGAGTCACATCTCTCAAGGTAATCTCAGTATTGTTTCTTATTTCAATAAGCTTATAAGGTTTTGGGATGAGTTGCAGAATCTTAATGGTTTACCTACTTGCAATTATGGCAAGATGAGAGTGTTCCTGTGGTATAGTTGATAAGTTTATAGATATGGATAGTAGGTCAAAACTGATGCAGTTCTTGATGAAATTAAGTGATGAGTATGAGGCAGTTAAGAGTCAAATCTTAGGAATGGATCCATTGCCTAATGTCAATAAGGCCTATTACATTGTGCAGCATATTGACAAGCAAACACAAGTTACTAATCATTCTTTTGAACCAACTGCTTTCTTCGCTAATTTGAATGGTAATTAGACTGGTTACCAGGGCAAGAAGGAGATTAGAGGTGGTTCTAAGAGGAATAAGTTCAAGAAAGTATGTACGTAGTTGATGAACTCAAATAAGTACATTTTATTATCATCATTTATAATATTTATTTAACTTGTTTTACTTTATTATGTATGAGAATCGGTGCTTTAATGTTTACTTTAGTGATTCTCAGGTAAAAACAGGTAAAAGGTGAAACTTGGCGATTTTGGATTAATTACGGAGCAAAATGAGCAAGATGTCAAAAGTCTACTGAAACCCAGAAGATGCGCCATATCTCACTCAACAGATACGCCGCAATATCATACTTAGATGAATTTGAAGATCATTGCCTGACTTTGAAGAATGTGCCGCATGGAATTCTACCATGCGCCGCATATGAAACTTTGGTCAAAGAAGAAGATCAAGCTCGTTCTACTCCAGATACGCCGCATTATACAATTGACATACGGCGTATCACTATCAAGACTTCACCAGAAACAATCCAAGACAACTGAAGGACATGCGCCGCATAAAGATACAAGTTACGCTGCATCTAAAGGCGGTGTACGAATATTTCAGAATATAATAAGCTTGGATCTCATCATTACATGCGCAGCATCGTACCCTAAGACAGAAACTATAAATACCCCAAGACCTAGAAGAATTTTGTGTGCACCATAACCCTAAGGAGACGAATTCAGACGAACAAGCAACACAAGACACACCTCAAACGAAGATCTTAGAGCTGTAAGAAGGTCCTGCATGTATTTAATTCATTAAGTAGTTTAGTTTTATTGCAATAGTAAGCTTTGAATCCATCAGGATTGATGGCCGGTAGTTTGTGAGTACGCAATAATCAAATGCCCGCCTTAAAGTTGCTTTCTCATCGATTAAAGTTTATATGTNAACCCTAAGGAGACGAATTCAGACGAACAAGCAACACAAGACACACCTCAAACGAAGATCTTAGAGCTGTAAGAAGGTCCTGCATGTATTTAATTCATTAAGTAGTTTAGTTTTATTGCAATAGTAAGCTTTGAATCCATCAGGATTGATGGCCGGTAGTTTGTGAGTACGCAATAATCAAATGCCCGCCTTAAAATTGCTTTCTCATCGATTAAAGTTTATATGTTTGATGTCTTTGGTTTCCTTATATTAGTGCATTGATTACCTCTGTGTCTAGCTGAGCACTGCTGAGCCGCCATACTCCTTCCTCGCCTACTTACTCCGATGTCTTTGGATGAGTAGGATATTCATAAGTAATCATTAAGGGTTTACTCGCCGATATAATAGCCAACGAGTATGGATTAATTTTATACACTTCATATAAAACTAGCAATAAAACAAGTGACAAGCTATCTTAATTATCAGGACAGGTCTTCTTATTGTCTCTACTATTTATCTGTGTACATGTATGTTATTCGCTGATTTGTTCTCATTAGTATTTACTGTTTAATTAGATATTCAAACCGTGGCAGTCTCTCAGGCTGAACCCCGTATCATTAGATTAGACTGTAAAGCTAACTTAGATATTAAAATACTGATTAGGATAATTAGATAATACGTTCCACTCTTAGTGATCGACATTCTGCTTACCATTATATGCAAACTGACCGGGTACACTGCTCGTTAAGTGTGTGTGTTATTGATAATTCGGCTAAATATAAATGTAAAACTTGAGTAGGCATTAAACTGCTAAACCGCAACGAAACATAACGCGCCATCAAGTTTTTGGCGCCGCTGCCGGGGAGTGAATTATTATTATCTGTTAAATTGATTAGTATTTTAATTAGTTTTTCTTTTTATTAGGTTTTTAGACGCTAACCCCTAACTTGTTGTATATTAGATAATTTGCATATTTACTGTTTTTGTGTGTTTAATTTTCTGTAATTTTATTTTTTTTTATTTTTATTTTCTTTCTTAGTACCTTCTGACGTTGTACTGTGCAGATACAAACGATACGGCGCATCTGTTTATCGGATGCGGCGTATTGCGTTTTAATTTTATAAAATACAACGCGTTTAATAACTCGAGTACGACGTATCTTTTCCCAAGATACGGCGTATTCTGTTTTTAATAGAGAATTTTTCGAAACCTTAACGCCATGCGACACATCTGTTTTAACAGATACGGCGTATTTAATATTTAAAATTAAAAACAGTTTTCGAATTATTAAACAGAAGCGACGCATCGATTTTTATCGATACGGCGCATCTACTAAATCAAAAATCTTGTATTTTGAATCGTAACGAAAATACGGCGCATTAGCTTCTGCTAATACGGCGCATTTAATTTTATAAATATAATTGATTTTTGATAACTGACAGGTACGGCGCATTCTAATTTAAAAGCGGCGTATCTATTTTCAAAAATAAAAGTCTGATCTAATTTTAACGTGATAAAATACGGCGTATCCCTTTTCAAGGATACGGCGCATCGTCTGCAGATATCAGCAACTTTTATTTTTCATATTTCTTTTTCGTTGTTAATTTTCTGATATACTACTTTCTTGAACATACCCTACTGATGCTTTTGTGATGCTTTCAGGAAGTGCATGACCAGAAGTTCAACTAAGAACTTAATTACACCTTTCAAAGATCCTGAACGAGCTCTACATTCACTAACGAAGCTTTTCAGCACAAGAAGCGTTAAAGTTTCAAGCTTATTCAAGCTTGAATATTTTTCTGAACAAGAGGAGGAAGAAAAAACAGAAACAATGACGGAGAACACTACCATGAAGGAATACATGAACAAAACCCGTACTGACTACAGTTCAAGAGTTGCTAGACCAAATTTTGATGAAAAGTCAAAGTTTGAATTGAAGGGTCAATTTCTCAAGGAGCTCAGAGAAAATGCTTTCAGTGGGACAGATAACGAAGATGCTAATGAATGTATTGATAAAGTCCTCGAGATCGCAGATCTGTTTAGTGCGGATGGAGTTTCTATTGACCAACTTATGCTTCGAATCTTCCCACTTTCACTTAAAGGAGCTGCTAATAAGTGGCTAAAGAATGAACCTGCCAATTCAATCATAACGTAGGAAGAACTGAAGAGCAAATTCCTGAAAAGATATTGTCCACCTGCTAAGACTGCTAAAAAGATGGAGGTCATCAACAGTTACAAGCAAGAGCCCGATGAGACTCTCTATCAGGCTTGGGAGCGCTTCAAAGATCTACTGGCAAGATGTCCTCAACACTATCTAATCAAAATGCAGGAGATAATACTGTTCTATCAAGGATTGGACGTGCCCACTAGGCAAATCTTGGATGCTAAGGGAGCTGTGCCACAAATGAGTGCAACCAATGCTAGAAAGGCCATCCAAGAAGCTGCTGATCATTCTCAAAAGACACGATGGGACCTCTACTAGAACTAAGAGCAGCACTAATTTTGACGGGTATGCTGCAATTCAGGCTCAATTGGATAAAATTAGTAGAGATATGAAAAAAAAGAGATGAGAAAGTGTATGCTGCCCAAATTGGATGTGAAAAATGCGAAGGACCTCACTACACTAAGGATTTCCCTACAAGGAATGAAAGTGAGACTTTTGAAGAAGCATATTACACACAATTTGGACAACCATTCCAACCTTCAGGGAAGTTTAGGGAAGCTGCTCCGGGATTTTATCAGAGGTATAATGGAAATCCCTCATATCAAGAAAGAAGGCAGACTTTTGATGACACTCTAAAGCAAATCATCGCCGATGCCGCTAAAAGACATGCAGAAAACACTGCTATGATCAAAGGAATCCAAGCATCAACGGACACTATGACACGAAACCAAGGAGTTTCGATCAAAGCATTGGAGCAACAAATAGGTCAAATGGGTAAGGTGCTTCAAGAAAGGGGATATGGAAGTCTACCTGGCTCAACTGAAATTAATCCAAGAGATCATGTCAAGGCGATTACTACCACTGAAGAAGTCATGTCTAACATACCTTTTCCTGGAAGATTGACGAATGGTGATGTTTTGAAACCCCAATATTTCTTTAACTCTTCAATCAGCTTTAGAAGACTCCTCAAGGAGAAGTCAAGGATTGAAGATGAGATCAAGGCTACAATGAAAGAAGAGAACCCTGCAACCAATCTACATGCCTTACCTCAGAAAGAAAAGGATCCGGGGAGTTTTACTTTACCTTGTTCAATTAATAATATGTCTTTCAATAATGCATTAGCTGACTTAGGAGCTAGTGTTAGTGTTATGCCCTTTAAGACATTCACTACCCTGGGCCTAGGAAAATTAACACCAACTAAGCTGCTTATTGAATTGGCTGATCAAACGGTAAAACGACCTAGGGGGATTGCTGAAAATGTGCTAGTTAGGATCGAGAAGTTTGTATTCCCCGTAGACTTTATAATACTAGATATGCCCGAGGATGTTAAGATTCCTTTGATCCTTGGAAGACCTTTTTTGTCTACTGCCCATGCTAAGATTAATGTGTTTAAAAGAAAAACATCATTAAAGATTGGGAATAACAAACTAGTCTATAAATGTGAAAATCCGGTCAAAAGCATAATTAGAAGTGTATATATGCTAAAAGATATAATAGTGGATAAGACATTGATCGAAGGTAATTTAACTAACCCTAATGATGAGAAATCTACTATGATTGACGCATGCACTAAATCTAGGCGTAGTGAAAATCCTAGCGACAAACCATGCGGTTCTAAAATATTGATAAACGTAGGAAAATTGTTGACAAAACAAATAAAGTCTTGTTTGTCGAGCTACCGTCACATCTTGGATATTTATGCTTATATGGTAAAGAAAATCTCCCATTTATCACTTTATCCTCTATACTCGAAAGGGTTAGGATTTTGTTTGTGCGGATATTGAGAAAACATGGAGTGGAGATCAAAGAAAGGCAGGATGTGGTCGACACAACTGGGCTAATAATAAGGGAGCGCGACGCTTCCGACTACTATAATGATCGCTATTGAGGAGCTGAATGTGAGTCTAACTTGAAGACTCTGGAATAAAGACAAGTGTTAACCGGGAGACAACCCGGAAATTTTTATCTGTTTTCTGTTTTGTGTCGAGTCTGTCAGACCTGCAACAGATGCGGCGCATCTCTACTATGGAATGTGGCGTATTATCTGCACTGGTAATATCTTATTTTTTATTTTTCTGCATTTTTATTTTTCTTTAAAACATTCTGTCAGTCTATTTAATGCGGTGCATCCCTATTTAAGGATACGACACATCTTTTATTCTGATTCGTATTAATTCCAGGCTCGATACGGCGCATCTTCTTCCATAGGATGCGGCGTATCGACTGACCTGATGATTTTCAGTTTTATTTGTTAGGTTTTATTTTCACTAACTACTAATGTATTATGCAAGTTGAACCTTCTTAACTCAGGTGTGTAAAAGTCTAGGTGGTATTATAGATTCCTGCACTTTTTGTGGATACATCATTCATGAAGCGTAAACGTTCTAATCCACAAGAAAGTTGATCTTTGCTCGCAAACGCATAATGGAGGATCATTCCGAGCAAATATCAGGGAAGCTTTTTTGTTCTAATTCTTTTATTTTCCAGTTTTTAATCCTTTAAAACAAACAACGAGGACGTTGTTTAACTTAAGTGGGGGGGGGGGGTGGAGAATTAGAACACTTACTTAACCAAACTTTTTCAAAATATGCTTAAAATGCGCTTAACAAATCATAATTTAAAAATTTTTAGCATGTTTTTGTTTAAGTCTAAATTACATAGCCGCACACATAACATTATTTTTGCCTAAAATCAAAAACTTTAGTGTGCTGGTGACTTGTAAACTTTAGAACTTGGCTTGTATACTATTCGAGACCACCATAATGAGTATTATCGATATAATTGGAGTGACTTGTCTAACTTGGTAAAATTCTAGGAATACACCGAAAAAGCCTTTATATGTTTTGTGATATTAACTAGCTACACCGGTTAGTTAACCCCCGTATAAACCCTTTTGATACTCTCATTTTTAGAGTAAGATACCCCTAGAAAAACCCTCAGAGACATTCCTTTCGTTTCTTACACCTTTGTTAAAATGTTTCGTTACACCCTTACACCTTAGCCTACCCTGTAGATTGAAATCTGTGGTTAGATACTTTAGGCAAAGTGTTTCCTTACATTACCTGTGTTCGCGTGCGTAATTCATTATCTTATGGTTAGGTCGGGAAATTGCACAATGCAATTGGAGTGAAAGTACATATTGTATATTTTTAATTTATTTTTCGTGTGTTTACTACTTTCACTATTACATGTATTTTCTGAAAGTTATGAAAAGTATGAAAAAAAATTATCCAGAAAAATCGTGATAGAAAAATTGTGAAATTTTACACAAGTAAAAAAAATCAAAAAAAAATAGAAAAGAAAAAGAAAGAAGAAAAAGTTGGAAGTTTGTTTTTAACCAACTTATGTAAAGTTTGTAAAAGTGGAGATATCACCACTATTTGTTGTTGTATATTATATTTATGATTGAAAGGGAGTTGGCCATTACGGGAACGCCAACTGAGGTTATTCTTTGTTTAAGATTTTATTAAGTATAATTCATGTCTACCTAAAGCGTGAGTTACATGAGTCAAAAGCGTGAGTTATTCAATGATATGAGTCTTATTCATGGGATGGTTGGGAAAGTGATTAACCACACTTAGGATTTTAATCTATCCGTTTTGCTTATTTTTATTTTACACCAATTTACATCCCAAATATTATCCATACCCTATATCATTCTTCATCCTAACCTTTGATTTATTGAGATTAGGGATTTGAGCAATCTTAAGTATCGTAGTCGTGGATTCGGCTATGTATTTTTGATTTTGTTGCCCTTTTTGATATAATATTATTGGTGAAGATTACTTGGTCCTATCTTTAGCTTATTCGAGTTAAGGAATTGAGCAATTGCGAGTATCGTGGTCGTGGATTCGATCATGTATTCGTAATTTTGTCGCCTTTTCTGGAATATGAGATCGATAGAGATTAAAAAGAATGATCAACCCTTAACCTACTAACCCATTTTACAGCTTTAGACTTGTTACTCCTTGGCTTTAGTGGGGGAGATGCGTATACTTGTCAAGCTTATGATAGAAAATTCGTCACAACTAGCAACTAAACGATTTAGAATTGTTTTAAATTGAAAAAAAATTATTTTGTTTCTACTTCGTTAAGTGGTTGGTTGTGTGATTATGATAAAACGAATACATGCTTAACCATTAAAAAAATCCTGATACCTTTTAGGATACATTTTCATAAGATTAAATTTAAGGTTTACTTGGGGACAAGTAAAGTTCAAGTGGGGGGACATTTTATTAGAATCATTTATCCTATTTATTTAACTTGTTTTACTTTATTATGTATGAGAATCGGTGCTTTAATGTTTACTTTAGTGATTCTCAGGTAAAAATAGGTAAAAGGTGAAACTTGGCGATTTTGGACTAATAACGGAGCAAAATGAGCAAGATGTCAAAAGTCTACTGAAACCCAGAAGAATATCACTCAACAGATACGCTGCAATATCATACTTAGATGAATTCGAAGACCATTGCNTTATGTATGAGAATCGGTGCTTTAATGTTTACTTTAGTGATTCTCAGGTAAAAATAGGTAAAAGGTGAAACTTGGCGATTTTGGACTAATAACGGAGCAAAATGAGCAAGATGTCAAAAGTCTACTGAAACCCAGAAGAATATCACTCAACAGATACGCTGCAATATCATACTTAGATGAATTCGAAGACCATTGCCTGACTTTGAAGAATGCGCCGCATGGAATTCTACCATGCGCCGCATATGAAACTTTGGTCAAAGAAGAAGATCAAGCTCGTTCTACTCCAGATACGCCGCATTATACAATTGACATACGGCGTATCACTATCAAGACTTCACGAGAAACAATCCAACACAACTGAAGGACATGCGCCGCATAAAGATTCAAGTTACGCCGCATCTAAAGGCGGTGTACGAATATTCCAGAATATAATAAGCTTGGACCCCACGCGTAGTTAAGTCAATGCGCCGCATCTCATCATTACATGCGCCGCATCGTACCCTAAAACAGAAACCATAAATACCCTAAGACCTAGACGAATTTTGTGTGCACCATAACCCTAAGGAGACGAATTCAGACGAACAAGCAACACAAGACACACCCTAAACGAAGATCTTAGAGCTGTAAGAAGGCCCTACATGTATTTAATTCATTAAGTAGTTTTGTTTTATTGTAATAGTAAGCTTTGAATCCATCAGGATTGATGGCCGGTAGTTTGTGAGTACGCAATAATCAAATGCCCGCCTTAAAATTGCTTTCCCATTGATTAAAGTTTATATGTTTGATGTCTTTGGTTTCCTTATATTACCTCTGTGTCTAGCTGAGCACTGCTGAGCCGCCATACTCCTTCCTCGCCTACTTACTCCAATAATCAAATGCCCGCCTTAAAATTGCTTTCCTATTGATTAAAGTTTATATGTTTGATGCCTTAAAGTTACCTCTGTGTCTAGCTGAGCACTGCTGAGCCGCCATACTCCTTCCTCGCCTACTTACTCCAATGTCTTTGGATGAGTAGGATATTCATAAGTAATCATTAAGGGTTTACTCGCCGATATAATAGCCAACGAGTACGGATTAATTTTATACACTTCATATAAAACTAGCAATAAAATAAGTGACAAGCTATCTTAATTATCAGGACAGGCCTTCTTATTGTCTCTACTATCTATCTGTGTACGTGTATGCAATTCGCTGATTTGTTCTCATTAGTATTTACTGTTTAATTAGATAACCAAACCGTGGCAATCTCTCAGGCTGAACCCCCTATCATTAAATTATACTGTAAAGCTAACTTAGATATTAAAATATTGATTAGGATAATTAGATAATACGTTCCACTCTTAGTAATCGACACTCTGCTTACCATTATATGCAAACTGACCGGGTACACTGCTCGTTAAGTGTGTGTGTTATTGATAACTCGGCTAAATATAAATGTAAAACTTGAGTAGGCATTAAACTGCTAAACCGCAACGACACATCACGCGCATCAGTAGTGTAATCAAGAAGGACACTTGGTTGAGCAATGTTTTGAGAGAATTGGTTACCCAGACTGGTATAAGGGTAAAAAGGGGAAGAATAACAAAAGAATGGTTGCTCAAGTGAATACAAGCTTGGAAGAACACATGGTTGGGGATACTCCTTTTGACTTAAGGTATGAAAATGGTGTTGGAATTCAGAAAAATGATATGTTTGATCAGAAATTAGTAGCTGATGTATGCTCAGAAGTCATAATTGTTGAAAATGTTCAATGGAAAAGTTATTGATGGTAATGGTACTACAAATGAGAATCAAGCAAGTTCTTCTATGCATTATGCATGTATCTTCATGTTTTACATTAGCTTTTGCACTCTTTTGTCATCCTAATATGTACATAACAGTAGATTGGGTAAGTGATACAGGGGCCTCAGATCATATGTCACCTCATTTGCATCTTTTCATTTCCGTCAAAACTCTAAAACATCCTATGATTGTTCATCTACCTTATGGTAGTACAAAGACCGTTACTCTTGTTGGTCAAGTCAAAATCACACCCTTCCTAACACTAAATAATGTTTTCTATGTGCCTGATTTTCAACTCAATTTACTGCCTGTTGGTAGATTGATTAAGTAACAATGACTAGATGCTCATTTTTATCTTAATGATTTTGCCTTTTAGGACCCTTCAACTAATCAAATTGTTGTTATTTGAAAATGGTCCAAATTTTTGTACATCTGCAAGCCTATGCTTGATTCTGCAACTTTCTTTCAAAATGTTTATGTTTTTTTTGTCAATCTCTTACAAAATCTACATTTCATGTGTCTTTGAATAAGTTTGCTTGTAACTTTGCTTTTCCTAAGTAGAATGTAGATGTTCATACTTTTCATTCTAGAATTGGTCATACTTCTGTTTCAAAATTAGTTCATATTCATAACTGTAAACATTTGAATGCAACTGATTTTTCCTAAGAAAGTTTTTCATTAGCCAAACATCATAAACTATCATTTCGTAAAAGCACTACTTCTAGTTATTATGCTTTTGAGTTGTTAGGGTCCTTATAAGAGGCCTGCTTTAAATGAAGCTCAGTGCTTTTTCACCATTGTGGATGATTTTACAAGAGCTACATGAACGGTGTAAGCGTTTTAATTGCTTTGGCAACTGCAAAAAGATGCCACGTCATCAATTGGACATTAATATTGCCTTTCTGCATGGTTTCTTTGATGAAGAGATATATATGCAACCACCAGCTGGCTATAATGGAGCTTCTACATGACAGTCTGCAAGCTAAAAAGATATTGTATCGTCTTAAACAGGCATCTAGATAGTGGAATCATGAATTATCAAAGTTTTTTTAATCGTTGGGCTTTGTTCAATCCAAAAATGACTACTCATACTTTGTTAAGAAACACCAAGAAGAGTTTACTGTTGTGCTAGTTTATGTAGATGATATTCTCATAACTGGTAATTGTGAGTCTGAAAAATCATCTACCAAACTTGCACTGATCAAAAATTCACATTTAAGGATCTAGGTTTGGCTCATTACTTCTTGGGGATAGAGATATGCAGAACTCCACTAGGCACTCATTTAATCAAAGGAAGTACACACTTGATCTTCTTAATGATGCTGGCCTTACTACTGCTAAACCAGTTTCTTCACCAATGCCAACCAACTTAAAACTTTCTTTGGCTAAAGGAAATACTTTGAAATCCCCTGAAACTTATAGGATATTGGTGGGGAGACTACTTTATCTTACTATGACTAGACCTGATGTCTCCTATGTAGTCCAACATCTCAGTCAATTTGTATATGCTCCTACTGATTTGCATATGCAAGCAGGTCTTCATCTATTGAAATATCTCAAAAGGAGTGTTAGCAAAGGTCTTTTCTATTCAGTGTAACCTCATTTACACATCACTGGGTTCTCAGATGCTAATTGGGCAGCCTGTTTGATGAATAGAAAATCACTCACCGGATATTGTATCTTCCTTGGTCATTCACTTGTTTCATTGAAGACAAAGAAACAACCAACAGTCTCTAGGTCGTCTAAAGAAGAAGAGTATAGAGCTATGGCAGTCACCACTTGTGAAATAATGTGGTTGAGTTTTCTTCTTAAAGATACCAGTTAAGCTACCAATTACCCTATTTTGTCATTACAAATCTGCTCAACAACTAGCTGCCAATCCTTTTTTTCATGATAGATCCGAACACCTTGATATGGATTGTCATTTCATAAGAGAAAAGATTCAAGAAGGCTTCTTGCAGACAACTATTATTCCCACTACTCAGCAACTTGCAAATGTAATGACTAAAGCTCTGAATCAGCATTCAATTTTGCTTGGCATGTTGGGAATCGCAGATCATCCAACTTGAGGGGCAGATGAAGAATATATCATTATGCATAACTACAAGGATGCATAATATGACTTTCGTAACTATGAGGGTCTTAATTGTAAATGTATGCTTAAATCTATACTACATATAATGCATGAAGCACTCTCTCTCCAAAATTTTCAGATTTACAAGAAATAATGCATGGTATACAACACTTTAATACACCTAATTTTCAGAATTACAACAAAGTAAGCATATTGTACAACAAAAACGAGCGTGGTGTCATTTTAAGACCAAAATTCTATCAAACAACATTAATGCTATTAAATGGTAGTCATTAAAACACCCCCTATATAAAAAATACAAATTATCAAGCATTGTTTACAACTATTTAGAGCACAAAGATAACTAAAAAAGTACTATCCAACATATATAATTAATACACTATTTAATTTACACTCTCACTAAAATACACAACCATTTTTCCACAATGTACAATCAAATTAAGCATCCAAAATATTAACCTTCCAAAACATAAATCTAAAATCCAGTAGTCAAAATGAGGGAAAAAAAGTGAAACAAGATTTATACTAAATGATTCAACAGTAAAAAATCTTTACAACTAAAGTCAACAATAATCTTACAAATCTAAAATCCATAACAGACAATCAACATCCTACGTACTGTCCACATACACCCTTAAGTTATGTAATGAAAATAAAGAAAGAACCACAGTCAACACAACACAATAACTACTACTTATCAAACAACCGAGACTTGGAAATTACAAAGAAAGAACAATCTCAGTCTTCTCTTTAATACTCATACATTTGTTTGTTAAAACAAGAGTATAAGAGTAAACCATCATAGATCTTGAAAGTAATAAGAGGACAACAAACAAACAACCTATCCAAGACCTCTTTAATGAGATCTTGACGAACATAATGTGCTTCGGTTACGGTTGAAATAAAGAAGGTTTATGCTGCATTTGTGATAAGGAGATGGAAGAAATGTTATTACGATGCTGCGTTTTTTATTGTAGGAAGACGAGCTATTTAGGTGTGTGACTGCCATGGAGATATAAGGTTGGATTTATTTGATGTGTTGTGTTCATTTGTTAAGGAGTTATAAGGTTGGAAAGATTGAATATGCGTATTATTTTGGAGAAGGAGATATTTGGTGACTGCAAGTTTTTTTAGATGGAGAGAAGGTTGGATGGGGACCTTGAATGTGCGATGTGTGTTTAGGTTTCCATAATGAAGAACTTATATTCTAAAGGGTGTAGGGTTTGTTGTGGATTTGGGTTGGACATTAGATAATAGTTACAGGCTTGCTGAATTTTTTAAGGTTATGTTGCGAATTTTTAGTTAGTATGCGCTAAATCTGAAAATTTTGTTAAATTAATTGTGAAGTGGTTCTTATCTAANTTTTTTTTTAACAAACTTAATATCTCGCTATTTGTAAAATTATTGTCACAAAACGCATATAGCTAGAAAACGTTGTTCGCTAAAATTTTAATTTCAGCGTACATAGTATAAATACTCTATGTGTTATCATTCTTGTAATCTAACTTTTCAGTTCATCAATAAACATTTAAGCATTTTGCTTTTATTTCATTCCGCGTTCATTTTATCTTTAGTTCCGGAAGCATATTGCGTTGTGAATAATAGTCTTTTATATAGTTTTAGACAAACTGAATCTTAATTTCCAAGTTCATGCAATTTAGAAATACAAAAGAATCTTCTTTTTGTTGTCTTGTCAAGTAAATTTTTAATTGGTACACACTGAAAGCACTTTGTGAAAGTGCAATTAGTTGACGTTTCTTGTTTAATCATTCGTTGACTTTTATAATAACACTATTTTTAAAAGTAACGCCTCTTCACAATAAACTACCAACAAGACCTGATCATCTTCCTCAATAAAAACTACAAAAAAATCATGTAACTAAAAGATACATAGCTACTACTATTCCTCAGCTTAAGGTCCACTTTTTACAAAAGTGTGGTTGGCCAACTAAAAATGCAGTTCGTGGAAAGTGACCTATCGGGTTAAGTATATCATCTTTAGCGATTTAATTTGTATACTTAATATTTTTGCAAGGCTACTTGCACATTTCATGTTAAAAGGATAGAAATGAGTTCTGTGAGGTATGAGTGTGCATATAAGATTTAAACTTCATACTCCATTACACCATAGATACAATTTGATAATATTGTCACATTTACTTTTCGGGTTATATTATAATAAGACAATGTCGTTCCACTGCACTGTGCGAAGTCGCTAGCCATTTCATGACTCAGAAAATTATACCTAACAATGTTTCGGCTAACGACCAATGAATTTAATCTTTAAAAGTTGCGGAAAAAGCAGTATGGCTGAATTTGAAAGATAAAACTTATAGATTATCTTAAACAAGCTTTAACATTTAATAAAGACGGCCACTTAATTTGAGTTCTTGTGCTCAAAAAGTGAAAGAAATAAAAGAAGCAGTAACAGAATTTAGGTTAAGATGAGATGGCCTTTTTAGCTATTTGGTGATGCATGGAAGGTGGAGGGGGTTAAGTATGAACATAGAAATATAGTTCATAGTGGGTTCATGGCACCCTAATGATTGCTTATTTGCTATTAATAAATTAGTTCAAATAAGGGAGTGTTTTTTCATATGCTTTAAAAGCTTAAACAAAACATAATAATGGCAAATATCCCATTATATATCATAGTGCACAAATGAGTATCTACTCGATCAAGACGTGTTGATTGATAAAGTAGTTTGAGCCAGCATTCCATGTTTTTCATATTATTGTTTAATTATTAATTTAAATTCATTGAGTCGAAATTGATATTTTTTATTTAGTTTCAAAAAAAAATTGTTTATTATTAATTACTAAGGTATATAGTGTAGTAATTGTGGTTATTACAGTATTTTTTTAAGCAGCAAGAAACCCTACCGATGCGTGTTGATGAATTTTGTACTTGGAAGTGTTACTTAATATCCGGTTTGATCATCTGAATCATATTCTATCCATATCTATATACTGCATATAAAAGTTGGAGGTAAAATATCATTTAACGAACATGTGATATCAGCAAATAGTTCCATACACATTCATTTTGTGTGATAGGATGGACAAAAAGTTACTAACAGCCACTTATAATTAAGCTGTCTCTAGATGAAATATGATTCTCAATCATTCGGCAAGCATATATATAAGTAAAGTAAATTCCCATTATTGTCAATTTAAATGATGACACAATGATGGTCTACTTAATTAGACAATAGAAATTATCCCCGAGTTATTATATACATTTGTAATTTGTTTGTCTAAGCATTGAATTCAAGACAATCATAGAAGTTACCATTTACACCCTTTAAGTTTCAATAACCGAAACAAGCTTCTAATGAGCATACAAGCTTATTATAGATCTCATCCAAGGTTCAGTACGTGCAGCGAAGATATGATAATCAAAATGGGCGTTACTAGAAACGTGCGTTGACAAATCAATGGCTATTTTCTTCTTGTAAAAGGTTTTTTGTTTTTTTTATACCTCTCTTTTTCTAGGAGGCTGGCGTAACAAATTTATGTAACTTTGCATTAGTCATGATTAGAAATTGAGATCTCTCACATTATAATCACGAAAGTTACAAAGTTTTGCTAACTCAAAGAATCTGGATTAAATTTTTAAGTTTGCGACTACAATGTTGATGACAAGGCTTCTTAAACCCAAGAAACGGCCCAACTGGCCCGTTATTACATTTAATCTCACTATAATGGGTCATAAAATTAAAGTAGCTTCTAGATAAACATATATTATTTATAAATTGGGCCGATTAAGTAAATGCTAACGGCCTAATCTATTTATGCGTCTTTATTTATTTAGAGACAAAATATGTGCAGTAAACGACTGTGTCCCCTGATAGGTAATGTATGTATAGTATTCATTTCAAGTTGTGATTTTATTAGGGAAACTTCCATAAGTGACGTCGAAGATGACATTTATTCAAAACTTTGACTCAAGATTGTAGCATATTGCGAAAAGTGACACTAAATTATGTTTTGTCGTTTTTACCTTTCTGCATCCACTCCATTTTTCACCTAATTATCATTTTATTCGAGGTTTTCTAACTTGTGCCCTAGGGGCACAAGTTAAGCACATCAAAAAGAGTCAGGAACTCACGAAAAATGACTTAGAGACCCACACAAAGGCACATTTTTTTGTACTTTTGTGTGGGTTCCCGAGTCCTTTTTCGTAGGTCCGTGAGTTCTTATGGTGTACTTAACTTGTGCCCCTAAGGCACAAGTTAGAAAATTCTTTTTATTTAATAGTCTACTACTTCCCCAACTTACCATAATCAGCCATATCTCCTTGCAAGCACCTCCATTCTTCTAAAAAATTACACCGTGTTCACCGCCGTCTCATTCTCATCATGATGACAGTCGCCTCGTCCGTTTTCATGCACACCAGATTCCGACCAGATCAAATCGAAGATGCTACAATCCAGTTGCAAAGTGAGAGTCACGTGACAAACAAACGAGACACCGTTCATACCCAATGGATTCTACATTGTGATCGACTATGATCCAGTTACGATTGGTTCGACAGAATGGTGTGGCCACGCAATATTTGACAATGATCCCTTTCCATTAAAAACATTATATTATAATTTAGACTTTAAAAGTACACATAGTGAATTGCCTATAAATATGTACTTATCCAGTTTCAAAAAGTTTATATAACAAAATCTTGCCTTGTCATCATGCCATTACGATGGATCATATCTTAACACATCAATATCTTCAATGAGCATAAAATGTTGGATGTTTTTATCAATTCTTAACAATAGAGTTTTAAGGACCCATAAGGATTCTGTGTTAGAATTTTATAATTATAACTATCATATATAATAATTAATATCAAGTAGCACAAAGATGCGGAAGCGTAGGATCATGTATAACAAATAATAGTTAACTATAACATAAATAGAAAACGTACCGTATGCAATTCTTGATTGGGGATGAACAAGTGATGAACCCTAATTAGGGTTTATGAAGATCAATGTTAAACCCCTTACCTTTTTGTTTAACGATCTCTTGATAACAACAATAGTGTGTTGTTACCTCGTTCTTGTACACACAAATTAAACCGTATTAAGGTTTTGCAAGAAACTACACAAGAATAGATTTTGTAAAACAAAAATCGAAAACCCTTAGAGTATAGGGGTGTTCGATCGGTTTGAGAACCAAAGAGAAGAGAAGAAAGTTAGGGATAATTGTGTGTAGAAGAGAATGAATGAAAAACCTAGAAATCCCAATTGTATTTATAGGCTAGTAATCTTGGAGTCCAAGTTTGACAAGTATTGGGTTTCCCCTTCTCCTTGGCCGATCGGTGCACACCCAAAAGGGTGTTCCGGATCCTTCTTGACTTTCCTTATTATACACAATTATACTTTCCTTATTCTCGTTTAACGATCGTTAGTCATTTAACGGAAAACACTAACGTCCGTTAAGTTCTTGTGTCTAATAATAAATATAAAAATATATTTATTATTTTTCCTTAATACTCATTTGCAATGTGTGCAATCCCGAGGTCTCGTGTTCGATTCTAGACATTTACACGTTAATAAAATTAACCATATTCCAACATTCTGATGGATATAATTTATGTCCATCATTTTCTACATAGGTTCCGCATCGATGC
This sequence comes from Artemisia annua, assembly GCA_014162995.1. NCBI lineage: Eukaryota > Viridiplantae > Streptophyta > Magnoliopsida > Asterales > Asteraceae > Artemisia > Artemisia annua. The sequence continues at coordinate 77,549 of LBNU01028504.1, forward strand.
TTGTGTTCACTAAGTTCTGATGGGAGTTCCAACTACACAAAAGTACTTTATTTTTGGCGTACCAGCTGACTATTCACAAGTTAAATAAGACCTCCTTTGAGTTCTGACGCTTATTTAACGATGGTTTTAGAAAGATGTGAACGGATTAGGATGTTAAAGATGATGCTCAGGATGTAAGAGTAATTGTTTTCGATTTTAATTAATCTGTACTGTGAATGTAATGCGAACCCACTGCGAATGTACAGTATAATGTATTTAATTTATGTGCAGTTGGAAATCGTTTTGTCTTTTTGTAATAATTACCATTTATTAATGTATTGAATTTTCTTTTTACCGGTTTATGTTTGAAGGTGTTACGAAGGTTAATAATTACATACAAATCTTTGGTACAAATATGCGATGCACGGGTATAATGGTCTCTACGCGTGGGTTAGATGTATATGCAATTTTGCATCTTTTAAGGGGTATATATGCAATTGCCTCTATTTTTTTTTTGCCATGGGGTACAATGGTCTTTATGCATGTTTTAGATGTATATGCAATTTTGCATATTTGGAGGGGTTTATATACGACTACCCACGTTTTTTTTTGCCAAGTTATTGCCAATTTAGTGTGTATGTGTTACGAAGTGGTTACAAAGGTCTATCGTCCTCCTAAAATAGGTTCATACAACTATGCTTTTAGTGTAACCATATCATCACCCCACGCTCATCCATTTTTTTACCTACAAAATATTTGCAACCTCTTCTTCATTTCCTTCCCGCTCTCCATCTCCACTGATCCCACCCAACATCCAGGAAATATACACGAGTGACACGACGTACAGACTAATTGAGTTGCATATTAGTTGAATTATCATACTAAAAAGCAAGATAGAAGTTTTGCTCCGAGACTATCGATTGTATATTTGATAACTAGCTTAACTTTTTGATGATATTCACAAACTACATTTATTGCACAAATTGTAAATCAAGCTTTTAAATTTTTTGTGAGGACTAGTTTAGATTTTGATTATTTGTTTTGTACAGCGTTTAGATTTCATTATTGTTAATTATATGCATACGCTATCCATATTACTATATATATTAAATATGGTGGATTTGGTGCAATGTCATTGGTTCCCAGTTTTGGGCTTTTTTTGGGCTGAATTTGGCCCACGAACTAAAAAAATAGAGCACAAACAGACCAGATCTCAAACTGAAAATGGTACTATTTTCATCACAACTTTGGTGAAACGGCAAGCATGATTTTGAGATTTAAGCAGAATGGAGCCAAAAATCCCAAAAGCCTATCGGCGATTATATTCCGTCAAACGACCAACTGCCTAAATTGACGCCCCGCCGCAACACGGCGGATCGGCGCCCATCTCGTTATGATATGATGGTACACACTACACATGCATACGCTATCCATATTATGATATGATGGTACACAATACACATGCATGCTCCGATTTATCAATAATGAATTAAGTATTGCATACTCCATTGCGATATTACGTTATGACCGAAAGCCTTTGGTCTAGTGGTATGTAATTATGTGAGTGACTCATCAACCTAGAGATTATGAATTCAAGTATCGTTCAAGATATTATAAGGTATTATGTGTTAGATATGTGGTATAAAAGTACAAAATTATCGTTCTAAGAAATTAAAAAGAAATATTTGAATTTGTGAAATAAGTAATTGTTACAATAGATCAACCTATGTCTATAAACGGAACTTGGGTGAATTTATTAGGAAGGCTAATTGTTATATCAGTTAACTTGAGAAGGTCGAAGTTGTATTCCTTTAAACATATATAAATAAAACCTCAAAGTTTTGGGAGGGTCATGACCCTCCCCAATCTCCACTAAAGTCCGTACATCCATATGTCGTTGTGTTGGGTCCAAAAATTGACCCAATTACCCTGACAAGGATTTGAAAATAAAATAGCCTAACTCACTAAATAAAATAGTGGGTATAACCTTAAACATCAAACAAGTCACTAAGTGAACAGTCACTTAGTGAGTTACCTTCAGGATGTTCAGACTGAGTCTAAGAAGAAAGACTCGTCATTCAGTGAGGCGGTACTCAGTGAATGATCCCTGAGCCAAAGAAGAAGGTAATGGAGTCAGTGAGTGATGACAATAACTCACTGACTCCCTGAAACTGTCTCTACAACATACTGATAAATATAGGTGGTAACTTCCAAAAAGGGAAGTCAAACAAGTACAAGAATTTGCCATAGAAGTTAGAATATTGTTATGACTATTGCAAAAGGGATGTTGGTGTTTTTCTAAAAAAGGAAGATGAAGATGGACCACCTGATGCATGACATCTCACCAACCCTCACATGGTTGCTTTGTATTTTTACCTATATATATGTTTTGTTGTATTAGGGATAGTTGTGAATTCTAAACAAACAAAGATACTTAGTATTAGTTGATAGGATTCCCCTCTCATTGAATCTCAAGCTTAGCTTGGAACAATGAGAGTCTATTGTCATTCTAACGGGGATAATATATCAAAATTATCCCCGTAAAGAAGCTGAAGATGTTATCATGTAGTCATGTGTATTTTGAGTAATCTTGTAACAATTGTTCATCAATATTAATGAAATTGTTCTTTATTTTCATCAAGATTTGCTCAAATTCCATGAACCAACACGTTGGACCAAATAATCATAATTAACCCTTGATTAACAATCATCTATAACACTATAGTCTCGTTTTTTCTTTCATGGGATAAAACCTTTGTGATACGAGATTACGAGGCATATATGAAAGTGGGAATTTCTTAGTCCTCTTGATATAATTAAAACTTCAAGTGCTCCATTACACTTTTAATTAGCTATGTTTAGTTAAGTTAAAAGTTCGGATTAGACGTGAGTAGGGACAAATAATTATTTTCTCATATATTTAAACTCTAAATTAAAGTGCTTTTTCTTAGCCTTTTTAAGATTCTAAAAGTTTTTTTTTTTTTTTTTTTTTTTTTGGTTACTCTATGTATAGCAAGCTTTAATTCATCTGAACCATAATCCATAAGTCCCAGTCGAATGAATGTTAGATTCCAAACACATATTTCTTTATATGCAACTTACCTTGTTTATACTCCCTCCGTCTTAAAATAAAAGTCCACAAACAAAAAGTGGAGAAATTATGATTTGTGTAATTAATGCTAGTTTTGATTGATAAAATGTCATTTTTACTCTCATAGTTAATACAAACATAAAAAATGAGTAATTAATGCACGTTTTGATTAGAAGAGTAAAGTAGGGAAACTAGTAATAATTACTGTTCATATATAAAAACTGGACACTTATTTTATTACAAACATAAATATTAAGGTGGACACTTTTTTTGGAACGGATGGAGTATATAGTTCTGAGTGCTATAGTTGAGTGAATGAAGGTCATGTGGGAAAGGTTATACAATAACTAAACAAGATGGTTAAATGTATGTTATATCAACTATTGAAAAAAAAAAACATAGTATTTTAACGATCTATCTTAAGTATTAACAAATATTTACAAAATAAAATTGTACAACGTTTTTGTTGGAAGTCAATTTTGAAGCCTATATTTGTAATGGGTATATTTTTTTTAACGGCAAAATTTTATTAGTTTGAAAATCTTATGCCTTGTGCGATAGCATAACTCCGCACACTTTCACATACGGCTCTATTAGGGTGGTGGCAACACCTTCGGTTTGGCCTTCGGCATCACTAATACCGTGCAGCATGAATCGGCAAGACCATTGCCATTGAATCGGCATCATGCTTTTGGCAACCAAATCGGTAAACTGCCGAATCGGCATGGATGAAAGGTATTTAATATTCGAACGTTGGAACATTTAATATATGTGAGGTATGGTGAATCATGGTTACCACTAAAAAAGGGTTGAGAGGTATGAAAAAAGTATGAATGAGGTGGAATGATATTATTGGTGGGTTGAGAGGTATGAGTTTTTTTTTAAAGCATGATTACTACCACCCTTAGTTTGAAACTATAGTGTAAGTAATACGTTATTAACTCAAAATTATAGATGCAATCCTCTTTATGGACCACGTTCATTTGCTGGCAAATGAGAAGTGTGGTAAATCGCGTGCCCAAACTAGTATGTCCATTTTTGTTTAGTTTTTAGATGTTTAGACAAAACTAGTAATGCAATAAAGATAGAAAGAACATCGATTGATATCTCCATAATGGTAAGTAATTTACTTGTATTCTCAATGATGAAGAGTAAATTTCTTTTGAACAGCAAAACAAATTAGATGAAGAGTAATTATATCCGTACGCTACGAAAAAATCCATAAAACCATATCCGTACTATACGAGCACGGTTTTATTTTTTCATAAATACAAATTAGAAAATATTTTGTGTTCGTTTACCTTTTTATAGCCAAGGGGACCAAGAATGATTTCCAAGTTCACGTCAACCATATTTTCTCGCATGTAGTCTAACGGTCAAACAATATCATTTTTTTTTTCTTTTTTTCGAACGGCAATTGAAAAAAAAAAAAAAAAAAAAAAAAAAAAAAAAAAAAACCTAGCAAGAAGCTAGAAAAGATTATAAGTTTAAAAACTTAGGATTTTTCGTCCAAGTATCCGAATTGAGCTTAGATTTACAACGACTACAAATCCACAAAAAAAGATATTTGAACAATATCATCAAAAATAAGCTCCCTTCTAGGCTGACAGAGCCAAATACGCATTGATTTCGGAACCGCTAAATAAGCTACCACGTCACGTAACAAGTGCTTTCAAGGATCTCCTTCATACACGTAGATAGACGGGAATTACAAAGCCAACTGAGACACTCATCATAAGAGTTGAAGGAGAAGTCATCAAGCTCCTACCAACGCAAAACTTTGCACATAATTTTCCGTGCAAGAGAGCAAGAGAAGAAGATATGAGAAGTGAATTCCACAACCTCATTACATAAGGGACAAAGAATCGAAGGAATCTCCAAGCCTCGAGAGGAAAGATTCAACCGAGTTAGCAATCTATCCAAACGGATCCTCCAAGCTAGGACATTAACCTTGATAGGGATCAACTTTGCCCATCTAGTAGGAGCATCTAACTTTGGTAAAAGAGTATCATCTTTTTTTTTGGGTAAAGGGGAGTAATCCTGCACCCTGGTAAAATATATAAACCAACCAAAACGTTTAAGTACAATGGACATGGGTGAAGTCCCATATCTAAGCCCGTTACATAGGCGAAATAGCATGCATAACAAGACACTACCATTTCTTACTAATAAGAAAAAGACCACTACCACATAAATAAACAAGACTATAAAAGGATCAACTACTTCCTAACTCGACCTTGAAGCTTGATATCATCATAAAATGCCCTCAATGGTCCTGGAAGATCGTATAGCTGATCCGTGTAGTCATCATAATCATAGTACTCTTCCTGATCACCTCCACCACCTGTCGATGAGAAAGTACCCATAGGCATATCAAATAAATTCGCAGACTCATCAAAAGGGTCAAGAACCTCATCCTCGCTATCCGAATCAACAATCTCACCAACCTTAGAAAATGGTTGGTCCTTATATTAGCAGAAGTAGAGGGATGTACACCCACAAGCGGTTCAACCAAACTTACACTATTAGTAGGAGCCTCAAACGGTAGCAAATTAACCATACCTTCTTCCAACGTAACATTAATGGGGCTGTAGACTTCACCTTGTTAATATGCGAATCAGAACCATCTCCAACATCCTCCACGTTAGAAGGGTTATCGGCAAGATCAAGCACCTTATCCTCCTCCCGAATTTTCTCCATATTACTCCTAAGTTCACCAAGGTCAATGTTATCATTAAAATAGTAAAAGAGTATCATCTATTAAGTTATGAACCGATTTTACAGAGAACTCACCCGAAGCGTCCAAAGACCAAACCCATCGGTCGCTCATTTGAGGGAGGATAAAATGCGAGAACATAAGCCACGAAATTGCTCCTCTTCCGCCCCTCCTCTAGGCTGACGACGAAAAGAGATCTAAAGAAGAATGTCCCATTTTTTCAGCCACTTAAATGTCTTTGCTCAAGTCCAAAGCATATAACCTTGGATATTGAATTTTCAAAGCCACCTCTCCTAACCAATATTATCCCAAAATAAAGAATTCTTTCTCTTTCCCACCTTCTTTCTAACAAGGGCCAAGAGGTCGATCCTTTTTCGATTAAGAGAAGAAAGATCACGAACTATACAATATCCTTATTTATGGAATGTAACTTGATCAAAAATATGTGTTTGATGTACCTTTTAGTTAAAATAAAATGCGCCTCGTCGCACCACTACTTACCGCTTAGGCCAACAATCTATGCCAATTCATTTAAGTTGGGATACATTGTGTTAAGTTAATGTACTAGACTTAATTATTCAAATACATTTCTTTTTCAGCTACACGATTATGTCACTACGAATATTTATGTGTCAATATAGCGAACATAACCATAAGATACACGTCCTCAACAAGACAACAACCTTAATAAATATAGTAGTTGTTTGGTGATATTGCGATACAAAAGTCCAACTTTGAGTAATTGTGGAAATCTTTATTCGCTTTCAATGGTTTTTTGATTTACTACGTATTTTATAATTTATAGGCGACATCATGGGAAGATGGATGAGTAAGCGGTCGAAAATATTCAGGTTATAAAATATTTAAAAGCTAATTTTTGAATGTTTTTGGGTTAATCTACCACCATTTTCTCATATAATGTAGCAGTAACAAAAACGATGACAGAGTTGTTTATATTTGCTTTACAAGATCACCACATTTTTGTAATATTTTTTGCTTTGGTAAAGGTTAAAAAAAAAAAAAAAAAAAAAAAAAAAAATTATTTATAAGCAGATAAAAGCGTATAAAAACGGATAAAAATGTATGAAAACGTAAAAAACGGATAAATACGTAAGAAAAACATATTTTTAAGTTAATTACAAACAGTCACTAGTCAAAAGGACTAACGGTGCAAAGAGATGACTCTAAAATGTGATAATGATAAAAATATGAAAGTTGGATGGGTATTGAGGTATTTTTTTGGGTTCGTATCTGATATTTGAACAAATGAGAAAGTATATTGCTATTACATACCATTAACCCTTTTAAAAATTACATATCGCAAGAACCGTTAACCTACATAAATTATATCATCGTGACAAGCATTTGATTTTCTTTCAATAGATTGCGACTTTTATATACTTTCGACAAACTTTTTTTTTTCTCGATGCATTATTTTGCTTGATATATCACATGTGATATAACACTAATCTGTAAGTTCGAACACTCAACATGCTTTCGTGAAACGGCTATAAATATTTATGTAGAACTACAAATGATTCATCATTTTTTGCATTGAAAAATACGCATATTTAGCTTTCTTCCAACCATTTGTCACACATAATTTTTGAACCTCTAAATCAATACAGTTTATTTATAAAAGTTGGAGAAAATAGAAGAATTTTTTTTTACAGTCAAAAGCGCTTGATATATTACATGTGACATAACATTAATCTGTAAGCTCGAACATTCAACATGATGTCGTGAAATGAGTATAAGTATTTGGGTAAAAATTCAAATGATTAATCATTTTTGGCATTAACAAATACACATTCTTAGTTTTCCGTCCCATGTATCAAACATAATGTGTGAACATTCAAATCTTTATCTTTGCATCCACAAAATTTGCCCAATGGTCTTTGTTAGGAATTCTTGAATGAAGATACTGCTGACGGGTTCTTGCTGATACCTATAGTGGTTCTGCTGTCATAGTGGTTCCTGCTGATGAAGTGTTTCTGTGGATATAGTCCATCCGTAGCATTGGACATGATGTGTTTAGATTATTTTAGGACATGATATTGTAGATCTTTTATAGTTTTGTGTTACACGTTTTCTTGTAAGAAAAGTTTAGGGTTCCTTGTAGTATAAAAGGAACATTAGGTTATGCATTATGTACGATTTTCAGAAAACAATCTTTAGTGATTAAAAAGATCCATAGAGGATCAACCATTATTAGTTATTCGTGTCACTTGTGTTTAAATTCCGCTATAATACAAGTTTCATAGAGATTCTCCATATAGTGTGCTTGTGATTACATTGGCATACTATCGATCCATAGGCTCAAAGATCTATCAAGGTTTAGATCCTACAAGTGGTATCAGAGCCTCGGGAGAGTCTCTGCACAAAGAAAAACTTTTCTTTCACACCCCTTCACACTAAAAACAATGTCAGCAGCATCATCTGATGACACAGAGGTCACTCAACAAAACAACTCTTCAACACAACCAATTCAGCAAGTTACTCTTACTAGCAGCAATGCTAAATTCCCCTATCTCAAGAAGGATGAATACGAGATATGGGCGATGAAGATGGAAAATTGGATCACTAACAGTGATTACAATCTCTGGAATGTGATCCAGAAAGGCAACAGCTTAAAAAAGACTGGAAGAGACCCTGATGGTAACATTACCATTCTTCCTCCAACCACTGCTGATGAAATTATTGCAGTTCAAAGAGAAAACAAAGCAAGAACCATCTTGCTTCAGGCTATACCAGATGATCATATGGGAGACTTTCACTATCTTGACGATGCCAAAGATATCTAGTTAGCATCAAAGCTAGGCTTGGAGGGAATGATGAGTCCAAGAGAATTAGGAAGTCCATGCTTAAGCAGGAGTTCCAGGAATTCAAGATATCAGAGGAAGAAGGCATACACAAAGGGTATGACAGATTTCAAAAGATCTTGAGTCAGCTGAATCAGCTGAAGGCCAAGCCTGACAATGAGGAATGCAATTCCAAATTCTTAAGAGCCTTACCTCATTCTTGGTCCTAGGTCAGCATCACACTTAAAGCCAAAGGTGGCCTGGAGTACCTCTCCTTTGATGATATCTACAACAAGCTCAGAGCTCTTGAGCTTGATATCAAGGGGCATTCTAGTTTTTCCTCAACTCCTACAAACTCAGCCTTTGTTAGCACTACTTCAAACAAGTTGACATATACTGCAAGTCCAAGTTCTTCATCAACATCATCCTCCAAACCCTCTACTGGATCAAAGAATCATCCACAATCCAGTAGTGTGTTAGAGGATGTGCTCTATTCATTTGTTGCTGACTATGAACCTCAACAACAATTGGCTTTTGAAGATTTTGAGCAAATAGATAAATTGGACTTGGAAGAAATGAATTTGAAGTGGCAGATGACTATGCTTTCAGTTCAAGTTAAAAGGTTTGAGAAGAAGGCTGGGAGGAAGCTCAACTTCAGAGGAAGGGATCCAGCCAGGTTTAACAAAAAGAAAGTTAAGTGCTATTCTTGTGGACAAATGGGTCACTTTTCTAGAGAATGCATTGAAAGGAAGGCTGATGATAAGACAAGGTACTCTGCCTACAAGCAGAGTAAAGTGGACAATGGACAACCCAAGGCCTTGGTATCTGTGGATTCTTGTGTTGATTGGAAGGAGCATGAGCTTGAAGATGTGGATAGTAGTGCTTCTCAGCTCTACTCATTGTTGGCAGGTTGTCATACTGAAGATGAGGCTGAAGAATTTGCCTTGATGGGCATCTCATCTCAGGTACACCAGTGTGTTTTTGGTTGTGATAGTAGATATAATGACCTTAAGAAAGCTTATGATGAAATGGAACCCCAATATAAAGAATGCTATATACAGGTACAAGCCTATAAAGGGGCAGTTAAAACATTAGAGCAACAAAAAGTCTGGTTCCAAAAGAATCAATTAGCTTATGAAGAAAGAATTAGGGTGTTAGAAAGAGACTTAGAAAATACAAAAAATTCTTTGAAGTTCTCTGAAAAAGAAAAAGAAAAAGTTGATTTAGAAAAACAAGAATTGCAGGTTAAATTTGATAATGAAGTAGCAGGTCGTATGAAGTGGCAAAAAGGAGCTAAAAATCTTGAGAAATTAATTAACAGTTGTCAGTCCATGAGGTCTAAAAGAGCTTTAGGGTTTGGAGATTACATAGGGTCAGATGAAATTTATGACCCTAATGAACCTAGTACATTAGACCCCGAACCTCCTTTGCAATTTCAAACACCTGTTATGTTTGTTAAAGAGGGAGAAATGCACACTGTTTCTCCCACCATTACAGGAACCTTTATGCCAACCTCACCACACCTAGATTTAATTGAATCACAAATGGAAACTGGCAATAAGTCTGCTGACTTACCTGACTCTAGCAATGAATCTAATAACTTTGTATCTTGTTCTTTCAGTGACAAGTCATCAGAGACCAATACCAATAGCTTTGCCAGTTGTGATTCAAGTGTCAAGTTTGACTCACCCAAGCCCTCACCCAAGTCTTCTTGCAAGTTTGTTGACTTCTCCCCAAGAGTTGTTGCTGATGAATCCACTTCAAAGACAGCTTCTCTTGAAGACTTATCTTTTGATTCTATGAAAAACAATTCTTTTAAGTTTGTGAAAAACAATTCAGTTTCTGGTTTTGGTTTGAATAATTTTGTTTGTAATAAGACATCTCATGTTATGAACAAATCTTCTAAAAAGAAGACCTGTTTTGTTTGTGGTAGTAAATTTTATCTTATTAAGGATTGTGATTTTCATGAGAAGAGAATGGGTGTTTATGCTGGCCAACAGAGACCTAGAACAATATGGAATAATGTCAATACCATTCCCTCATTTGTTCCACAAGCAACAAATAACACCAGCAAATCCATTCCTGCTGATAAATCAGTTTCTGCTGATAAGTTGGTTTCTGCTGGTAATCCAGTTTCTGCTGGTAGACCTTTTCCGTCTAGTTGGAAAAGGCATGTTGCTAGACCATTTCACAGACCATATAGTACTTACTTTAATAATGGTTTTTGGCCTGGTTTTTATGACCCAATATACATTGGGGGGGGGAGGCATACTGGGATATTGCTGTTAAGCCCTCAGCAGGTTGTTTTTACAGACAACATGGACCATCTACAAAAAGGGGATCCAAGAACAATGGTGGATCTCATTCATCTACATGGCTTCACTCTAATGATCCACAAGGCAGGCTCAAGTCATTTATGACTTGAGTCTCCCTATGATACCGATGTTGTTGTATATCTTGTTTTATTGTAGGATCATCCTCTTAAGAGTAAAGATGTAGGTATTGTAGATAGTGGTTGTTCCAGAAGCATGTCAGGGAATAAAGAAAGGTTGCATGACTTTGTGCCCATTCATGTAGGCACAGTGACATTTGGTGGAGGAGATGGAAGAATCACAGGGAAAGGAACCATTATGACCTCCAAGCTGGACTTTGAAAATGTCTATTATGTGAAAGAGCTACAAAATTTCAATTTGTTCTCTATCTCACAAATTTGTGACACAAAGAACAATGTTCTCTTCACTGAGCAGGAATGTCTTGTGCTTTCTAAGGACTTCAAGCTACCTGATGACAGTCAGATTTTGCTAAGAGTTCCAAGGAGTCACAATCTCTACACTTTCAACTTGAATGATGTCCAGCCTGAAGGAAATCTAGCTTGTTTGGTGGCTAAAGCATCCTTAGATGAGTCTACTAAATGGCACAGAAGGATGGTTCATGTGAACTTCAAGACCATCAACAAGTTGGCAAAACATGGTTTGGTCCAAGGTCTTCCTTCCAAAATCTTCACAAATGAACACAATTATGTTGCCTGCAACAAAGGGAAGCAACACAAAGCTTCCTACAAAGCCATTACTGCAATGAGCAAGATTACTGAACCTCTCCAGTTGCTTCATATGGATTTGTTTGGTCCTACTTCCATCAGGAGTATTGACCATAAGTACTTCTGCCTGGTGAATACTGATGACTATAGCAGGTTTTGTTAGGTATTCTTTTTGGGAACTAAAGATCAAACTTTTCAAATTCTTAAAGAATTTATAGCCCTTGTTGAAAACCAGCTAAACAAAAAGGTTAAAGGAATAAGGTGTGATAATGGGACAGAGTTCAAAAATGCAAACCTAATTGAACTCCGTGGGTCTAAGGGAATAAAAAGGGACTATAGTAATGCCAGAACCCCACAACAAAATGGGGTTGCTGAAAGAAAGAATAGAACCCTGATAGAGGCAGCTAAGTCTATGCTTGTTGACTCTAAACTACCCACTATGTTTTGGACTGAAGCAGTAAGCACTGCTTGTTATGTCTTGAACAGGGTTTCCATTACTAGGCCTAAGAACAAGACACCTTATGAACTTCTGACTGGACAAGTTCCCACCATTAGTTACTTTAAGCCTTTTGGATGTCATGTTACCATTTTGAATACCAGTGACCACTTAGGAAAGTTTGAAGGGAAAGCTGATGAGGGGTATATTGTTGGCTATGTAGCTCATAGTAAGGCTAGGTATATAACTTATCTGCCAAAAGGATTGCAGAGACTCTTAACCTGAGATTTCTTGAAGATAAACCTAATGTTCAGGGTGGAGGTCATGAGTGGTATTTTAACCTTGACTATTTGACTGACCATTTAGGTTATACTAGATTCAAAGCTAACCAATCTGCAGGTATTCAAGAGCCCCAATCTAACATTGCAGGTTCCTTGGATGTGGATTCTGACTCTGACTCTGAGTGTGATGAATAATCAATTGTTGTCTCAAGAGTGACTCATGTTATGTAGTAGATCTTGCTAGGCTTCAACAGCAAGAACATGCAGCAAATGAAGAAGCAGAATGACTTGGTTTTGAGTTTGCAAAAGATGCTGAGTCACTCTTGAGACAAGCTGCTCTTGACGCCAGCAGGAACATGGATTCTGCTGGTAATGGTTCCGTTTCTACTGATGGTTTACCTGTTTCTGCTGTTCATACCAATTCTGCTGATAGTTCTCTTGTTACTACTGATAATCCTAATTCTGCTGATGGTATTTCTACTGATCCTCCTGGTTCTGTTGCTTCTTCCACCATTCCACTGAAAAAATCCCTAAGCTTTGAAGAGCCATTCACATGATTTCCAAGCCCCACAGATCTTGGTAATCATCAACAAAGTGCTGGCATCTTCAACTCCTCTTCATATGATGATGATTTTGCTCCAACTCTTAACAACCTTTAGTCAACTATAGAAGTCAACTCCAATGCAACTAAGAGGATAAACACTATTCATCCTCAATCCCAAATTCTTAGAGATCCCAATGCAATGGTTCAAACAAGGAGTTTAGTGAAAAAGACAAAATTTGGTGAATGTGCCTTTATCACCTATGTCACTAGTCAGAAAAGAGACAATCATACAGATCAACAACATTGTTTGTTTGATTATTTCCTATCTCAAGTTGAACCAACCAGTATTGCACAAGCCCTAGGTGATCCTAGTTGGGTAGAAGCCATGCAAGAAGAAATGCAACAATTTAATGAATCAAGATGTATGGATTCTTGTGGATCTACCTGAAGGAAAATTTGCTATTGGTACTCAATGGATTCTAAAGAACAAAAGGGATGCTAGGGGTATTGTGGTTAGAAACAAGGCAAGATTGGTTGCTCAAGGTTTCAGATAAGAAGAAGGAATTGATTATGATGAAGTCTTTGCACCTGTGGCAAGAGTTGAGGCAGTTAGGCTATTTTTGGCATTTGCCTCCTATATGGGTTTTGTGGTCTATCAGATGGATGTGAAAAGTTCTTTCCTCTATGGTAAGATTGATGAGGAAGTCTATGTCACTCAACCTAAAGGATTTGAAGATCCTCAGAATCCAAAGAAGGTGTACAAGGTTGTGAAAGCATTATATGGACTTCATCAAGCACCTAGAGCCTGGTATGCAAGATTGTCCACCTTCCTTTTGGAGCATGGTTATAGAAGAGGTGCTATTGATAAAACACTCTTCATCAAGAAGAATTCCAGAGATATCATTCTTGTTCAAGTGTATGTGGATGATATCATCTTTGGTTCCACAAAAGAAGCTTGGTGCAGAGAATTTGCAACTTTAATGAAGAGTGAGTTTCAAATGAGTGCTATGGGGGAGCTTACCTTTTTCTTGGGGTTACAAGTAAAGCAAAAGCCTGAAGGTATTTTTATTCACCAGGAAAAGTATGTGAATGACATTCTCAAGAAATTTGATTTTGAGAATCTAAGGACTGCAAAAACACCTTATGAACCACCAAAGCCTAAGAATCAAAATGAACCAGATGAAGCTGTGAATGTTCATCTCTACAGATCAATGATTGGTTCACTTATGTATCTAACAGCTTCAAGGCCTGACATCACATTTGCAGTCAGTGCTTGTTCTAGACACCAAGTCACTCCACTGACTTCCCACCTCAATGCAGTTAAGAAGATCTTTAAGTACCTAAAAGGCCAACCCATGTTAGGTCTTTAGTACCCAAGGGATTCTCCATTTGTGTTGGAGGCTTACAGTGATAGTGATTATGTTGGTGCTAACCTGGATAGGAAGTCCACTACAGGGGGTTGTCAATTCCTAGGCAGAAGGCTAATTTCTTGGCAATGCAAGAAACAAACCATTATGGCTACCTCTTCTACTGAAGCAGAATATGTTGCTGCTGCTAATTGTTGTGGACAGGTACTTTGGATACAAAATCAGATGCTTGATTATGGGTTCAACTTTATGAACACAAAAATCTATATTGATAACCAAAGTACAATTTCAATAGTTAAAAATCCAGTATTTCATCAAAGAACTAAGCACATTGAAATTAGGCACCATTTTATTAGAGATGCAAATGAGAAACACTTAATTCAGGTGCTTAAAATTCCTACAGATGATAATGTGGCTGATTTGTTAACAAAGGCTTTTGATGGACCTAGGTTTTATCACTTAGTTGTCCACATTGGGATGGTTAACCCTTGATTGCTATGTTTGAGGGGAGGCATAAGCCTAAGGGGAGGCTTATTGTTGTATTATTTGTATTCTAATCATTCGCAGATATTGGAATCTCATTTCTGCTGGTGGACACTTATTCTGCTGATAGTGTTTCTGCTGATAGAACATGTTTCTTGGATTTCTATGACTGCTGGTTGATATGTTTTACATATGTTGTATATTTTTGGTTATACTTACTTTTACTTGTTTAGTTTGTTTTATGTGTTTTGTTTTGTGTGATTGTTGTGTAGATATTTGTTTCTGCTAATGGACCTGGGCTACTTCTGTTTCTGCTGATGACAATGGGACACATCAGTACAATAAAATTAAAGGAACCTAATTTTTATTCAAGTCAATGTTATTACAGGGATGACAAAGGACATCAAAACACACAACCTAATAAAAACCTAAACAATCATCACTCTCCTAATCCATTTTTCCTTTGCCATTTCCCTTGACATCCGGCATCTTCCTGTGTACGCCTCTTGCTTGCATCTTCTTGTCCCATACCTTTGGACAGGCAAGTGCAAGCACCACCTTCAGTGGCCCTGGCCGTTTTTGGGATTCTTGAGGATTCTCGGGAACCGGAATCCTACTTATCCCAGCCACCACCCTCTCAAACTCGCCTTTGAGGAACCCTGACATAGGAGGTGGCTCTTCTCTTTGTTGGGAAGGCTCCTCTTCAGCGGGGGACTCGGTGTCTGGTGGTACGGATGGAAAGTATTGGCCAAGTGGCACATTGGGATTAAAGGATGGCATCTGATCAGGAGGAGGGAAAAAGGATAACTAGTGTGGCTCCTCTGCAGGATTTGGATCATGTCTCCTTGCTCCTTGAATCAGATGAAGAATCAGATGAGATTTCAACAATGTTGGGATTAGGGTTCATCGTTAGTGTTGATTGGGGAGGATTTGGTGTATATTTATGGATTTGTGATGATATAATAAGGGCTAAGTGTGATTTGAGGCCTTTTTATAGACTGGTCAAACTTCAATTTGAAGTTAGTGCGAGTTAATGTGAGGCGGTTGGAGAATAAAATTGAAAGATATTAACTGTCGAAAAGTTGACTATAAGAAGATATTTTAAAGAGAAGTTGTTTCTACGGATGGGTTGTTTCTACGGATTGAATGTCATTTCTGCTGATGACTCATTCCAGCTGAAATGAGGTTCTCGTTGACCGCAGTCAAACCAAATTGGGATTCTGCTTATTGACTATGGCTGTCTACTGTTTGACTTATGGTTACTGCCGAAGTGTTGATTTTGGGTTTTATTTTGGGATGTAATTAAAGTCACAATTGGTCAAAGATTCTCTCCACGATTATTACCAATTCACTTCCACGATAGGTAACTACCTCAATTAACCTAACGTGTGTATCCCACGCCCAAAATAACCGATTCCCTCTCACTTTAAAATCAAACCCATCTCCCAACTTCTCGATCACTGGTCAAAACCTCACAGTTCATACCTTCTCATTTCTAACTTCTCAATTAACTTTTACAATCTTCAATGGCGGCCCTTATTTTCAAAAGCGATCATAATAAAGTTGCATTTCTGGGTAAAGCAAAGGGTCATGAGATATATGATCCAATGGTGGATTTCTTGCTGAGGTCTAAAATTCGATTTGCTCTCACCCATTACCCATCTCTTGTGTGTGAATCTTTGGTCCAACAATTTTGGGCAACTGCTGCAACACGCACTCGGGAAGGTCATCCTACAAAGTTAGTGGCGACTATTGATGGGGAAGAATATGTGGTTACAGAGTCCTTGGTCAGAACGAAGCTTCAATTGGATGATGCTGATGGTGAATTTCATTCTGACACTGTTGTAATTCTTGCTGGGTTAGTGGATGTTGGCTATAGACCTGATGGCACAAAGATTCGGAAAAAGAACAGGCTATGTTCAAAATGGAGGTTTTTGGTCCACACTCTCCTTCAATGCATAAGTCCTAAGTCAGGAGGATGGGATCAGTTCTCAGCCAATCTTGCTTGTGGCATTGTTTGTTTATCACAAGGTACTACCTTTAACTTTTCTAGATTTATATTTGAGGGTTTGGTTGGAAATGTTAAAGCTGCTAAAAATAAGTTCTTAATGTATCCTAGGTTTCTTCAAATTATAATAGGTATTGAGACACAAAATAGAACACATAGGCCTATAGTTGTATTAACTTCTAAGGTGTTTGCAAGTATGTCAAGTGGTTATACTGGGGAACATAGGCCTTTGTTAGCTGCTATGTTGCCCCCTGGCAATGAAGTTGCTGATGAAGGGAATGCTGCTGGTGGTGGTAATCCACCTATTCCAGATGCTACTGGTGCAAATGTACCAGAAGCTGCGGATGCTGGCCCATCCAATACTGCTGATGCAAGTGCATCAGCAGCTACTGATGCTGGCACATCCAATGCTGCTGATGCAAATGCATCGGTTGCTACTGATGACCAGCCCTTACCATCCCCTAGGCCTACTACTCAGGATGAGGGACCAGACATTTCTGCTGGTGTTGATACAGGTGTTACTTCACCACCCTCTCCTAGTCTCATAGATGACCTAGTGACTCCCAGTCCCACCTTTGTGACAGAGGAACCCATAGATGAGCCCTTCATTGAACCTAGGGTTACCACTGAGGAACCTAATGTTGAACCTATGTTTACATCTGTGTTTAAGTCCCATAGTGAGCCATCTGCTTTCCACACACAGGAGACTTCTAGTCCAATTAGAGAGTCTTTTGTTGAGGAACTCCATACTGCTGATGGTCTCCATGTTTCTCCTGATAGGTCCTATGAAGCTCCCAAGTCACCAGGTAATCTTGCTGATGGAGCCGAGGACCCTGTTACTCTCACAAATGTATATGCTTTGCTCAACAGGTATGTCAATGAAGTTGGTGATCTGAAAAAGGAGCTTCCAGATACAAAGGCAACACTTGGTGGTGAAATCCTTCAATTGACTGAGAGGGTTCAGGATTTGGAAGCTTAGCTAGGGAAAAAGAGGAAAAGGAAGCTTGTGATTGAATCAGAGGATGAGCACGAGGATATGGATTTGGATCCTCTTCATGTATTGGCAGATGCTTCCTTGGCCCAGCAAACCCCTTCACCTTCTCCTACAACTGCTGTCACTCAAAAACCAAAGGGACCCATTTTGGTTCAAAGGAGAAAGAGAAGAAAATATCTAAGCCAGAGTTCAGGAATGTCATCAAGTGATCAGACTTGGTTTCCTATTGATGCTGAAAGTTCAGAGGTGCCCATTGATGAAGCTGTTCAAGCTGATCTTGGCAATAAGGCACAAAAGGATGAAGTTGTTGCTGAAACTCTCAAAGTTCCTGCTGATCCACCATCAAATGCTTCAATTGATGATACAATGGTTCAAAATGATTCTGCTGTTGGTGGTGAATCAATGGATGTTGATCCTACTCATGGTGTTGCTTTTAACCTTGGACATGCTTCTCAAGTTCAAGATACACCTACTGTTGAACATTCAAGAGAAGCTTCCACAATATTTGTTGCAGGATAAACATTTGTGGTTTTTTCTGATTCTTCTAATGCTGATATTTAACCTTCTACTAGTGATCCTGCTGATCCTGCTGTTGCCCATCCACCTGTTGTTGGTATTTATACTGGTGATGATTCTCACATCAAGGGTTCTGCTGTTGACATTCTGCAAGGTGTTTCTGCTGGTCAACCTTCTACAGAGGTTCCCACTGTTGAGGATTCTACGGTCACTTCAGTAGTTTCTCATGATGCTGCTCATATCACTGTTCCTCCTGTTACTATTCCCACTGCTATTTCTACTGACAAGGAACAGGTCACTTTGGATGAGGAAGATCTTGGTTATGTTCTTGTCTCTGAGCAAGAAAAACTTGAGCAAGTAAGACTCATGAAAGAATATGAGGATAAAATGAGGAGTACAGACTTGGCTCAGGAACTGCAGACTAAGTTTGATACCGAGTTCCAAAAGGCTACAACCACATATGTCTCTACTTTGCCTCTTGCTAGACAAAGAGAATTGGATGCTTCTGTTTCTGATTTTGATGAGTCCGATTGGATGCAAATTGGAGCTAAGGTGATTGCCAATCCAATACTTGCTCAAGATATTCTTGGTACTGATGTTGCTGCTGAAGACTATCCTTCCAGGATGGTTGAGTTAATGAAGCAGAAGAAGAGAGCAGCAGATGAGCAGAAAGCCAAAACAAAAAGGGATAGGCCTCCTACCCAAGCAGAGCAGAAGAAACAGATGAGAGAGTTTGTTATACAGTATAACAAAATTATGTCTTGTCTTCATCATGCTGGCATCTATCCCCATAAGAAGCCTGTGCATAGTCTAACTTTTGAAGAACCTCCTTCTAAAAAACTTAAGATTGGTTCTTCTGTTGCTGCTGAGACATTAAGTTCTCATGACAAACTTGATTCTGCTGAGACTCTTGTTTCTGCTGATGATTCCATTCCTACGGATAGTGGTTCTATAACAGTTGTTCATTCCTCAGTTTCTGCTGAACAAGTTTCGGCTAGTGTGTCTTCTACTATTTCTGCTGAGGAGTTCACTCCTGTTCCTGCTGCTGATCCATCTTCCAGATCTGCTGATAAAGGAAAGGCTCCCTGATGAGACGAAAAGTGTACCCATTTTAAGGGGTCATTTAAGCCCTAATTTGAGTAAATGTGATCAAATATTGCCCTAAATCGTTCCTTTTGTCATTTTAGGTACTTTTGAGAAGAATTCTAGAAAACATGCATATTTGGACGTTTTTGGAGCATAAAAGTGAAGAAAACGACAAAGTCTCAAAAGAAGCTGGAAATCCTACCTGACGGCGTCAGAGTCACAAGGTGACGCCGTCAGCCAACATGGACAAAGGAGTGAAATCAGATTACACTAGACGCCCTATGAAGAAAACAAGATGTTTACACCTGACGGCGTCAGGTGTTAGAGAAAGTAGGTCGTCAGGTGTTAACTTAAAGAGTGACGGCCCAGAGCAAAATAAAGAGTGACGGCGTCAGAAGTAAATCTAGGCCATCCGAGAACCCTAATGACGGCGAGCTGACGGCGTCAGAACCCATAACCTGACGCCGTCAGAATGTAAAATCTATATATATTTTTCTATTTTTCATTCATTAGTGTGGAACTTTTGGTACAAGTTTGGGAAAAACCCTAAAGACGATTTTAGCTGTAATTTCAAGGGTTTTTCACCCTTGAAACCTTCATGTTCAATTAAAGATAAGTCCTCACTTAAATTAATCAATATGTCTATGTGTTGGTTAATTATATCTTATGCTTGTCTTTCAATTAACATGCTAGGCTAGATTTTTCTTGTGTTTGCTTAGATCTAATGAAACCTAACTATTAATTATTGGTTGATTGGTGTGTTATTACTTTGTTGGGATGAATGTTTCATCAATGTTAGGCTTAAGAAAACTGGCAATACTCCTATATGGTAACATGCTTGAACGTCTTAAGAAACATGTAACTAAGGCATACTAGGTTATTAAGGTAGTATTTAACGCATGAGCCACTGTTTACAATCCCTATGATTATGTGTACGCATAGTTGTAGGAGGAGATAAGAGCTCATAGAATTGGGGAGATATGTATGCCACCCCATGAATTGTTAAGGAATACACCCGTCATCCACGCAAGTAATACGTACACCAATTAACCGGTAAAAGATAGTTAGGGAGTAAGGAAGTCTAAGTAAACACATTTGTCTCCATATAAGTTTTCACAACCACAATAGTTTAGTTATTTTATTTTTATTGCAATTGTAGTTTTTGGGTTAGTTGACTAACAACTAATTCCGCTCACTCCTCCAAAACCCGAGATTTTACTTGCTTTCCATAAAATATAAAAATACAAAAATAATCTTCCTTCACCTTTAGACCTTTTAGAGTAGTTTTTCTATCCTAACGAACACTATTCCCTGTGAGAGAACGATCAATCCCCCGTACTTACCACTACACTATACTACACCAACCAGGTACACTGCCTGGTGGGATTGCAAGCTTCTCAAGATCCCTTGAGAGGTAAAACCTGTTGCATTGTCGCAATCCCACGCACATCACTCCCATGGTTATGGAGGATCATGTTCCTAAATCAAGAACCAAGAGACCAGTGATGGAAGATATGTTTGGTGAGGAAGCTGCTAAGCAACTAGATGCAGAACAATAAACAGCAATTGCAGCTAAGACTAGACAAGCAGAACTTGAAGTTGCTCTGGCTACTCAAGTAAGGATAGAGATGGATGCATCATTGGCACAACCTTCAACTACTGACATCCCACCTACTGTGGATACTACTGATGCTCCATTGTCTTCTCCCAAAGCTGCTGATGAGTTAGAAGTACCTGAAGTTGAACCACCTTCTCCTCCTCACACAGCAATCTATACTCCTGGTAGAAGGATGAAACGCATGGCTACAAGGAGAGGCTATTCTGGACAGGTTGATTTAGAAGCTGAGGATAGCTCATTTCTTGAGGAAGGGCCTGTTGAAGATTTTCCAGAAGGTTCTTTTAATGTGTTGGTCCACTGGGAGGTGACTGATGGGCAGGTCAATACTATCCATAGGCTAGATAAGTCCTTTATGCACTTCACCTTTTTGCAAGAGATTCTGCATCTTGTGGATAGACAGGATCTCATCACCCTTTATGGCCTGGTGACCAAGTACTATTCCACTCATACTGCTGAAGGTGCTGGACTATATTTGTTGGGTGATCTTCAAGTGCTCTTTGATTCTGAGTCTCCTACTAGTGTTGGTTTTCTAGTTTGGAAGAATAATCATAAGTGGAAAGACTGTAGTTGGAAGTTCTATCCTATTCCTTATGTTCATGTGGTGGGAACTTCAACTGGTCTTAATGTATCTATGTTCTTGGACAAAGATTATCCTTTGTCAGTAAGCCTTATGGAGAAGCTGCTTCGACATAAGTTGGAAGTTCCTCCCAATCCAGTTGGGAATGATAGAACTCTTGCTGAACAATTGATTCGTTTGATCAAGTCTAGGATTCGGACACACAGAGCTACTTGATCTTGGTATTTTGTATTTTTTGTATTTTTCTTTTATTTCTTTCCTTTATTTGTTTATTAGTTATTAAAAAAAAATCTTAACTTTTTGTTGTATAGTTGTCACTCTTTGTTGTGTACAGGTTTTGTGTTGGTTAATTTCCACACCTTAAATGGTAATTAACTCACCATGATGTTGACTGTTCCATCAAAGAGTTAGCTAGTCCAAAGGGTACCGCTTTGGTAAAGACACATCCAATCTGTTGATAGCTGTAATAGTTTGCTAAAAACTATTGGGTACTCAACTCACCCATGCTTCACAGCTGAGAGTTGAAATGGTTTTCAATTCACCATGGATTTTTCCTTTTGGATTCCAAAGAATTGGCTAGCCCACAGGATCATGGCTTGTGGTAAAGGCAGTGGAAATCCATTTTGGTAATCAATTCACCAAGGTAAATTCTTACCAAAGGATTGGCTAGTCCTGAGCAAACGGCTACAGGTAAAGACATTCCAAATCTGTTTATGGCTGTGATGATTTGCCAAAAATCATTATGGTATTCCAACACACCACTGATTCACGTTCTGAGTGTTGGACTGGTTACTAGTTGACCAGGGTGATGTCATGATTCAACCAAAGGACTGGCTAGCCCAAGAGTGAGTAGCTACTTGGTAAAGTCTTATCAACTCTATTCATGTAGCTGTTGGTTCTGGTTGCTGCTGCTAGAGCCGTTGCTGCTGGTTCCTTGTTCCTTAAAGTTAGTTACTTGTTGCTGCTGATATATATAGAATTGGTTGTTGCTGGTACTTCATGTTGCTGCACATGTTAACATCTCAATCCTCACAATTTGCAAGTTAAAGATCTATCAAGAAACTTGAAGTTAACCTAGTCAAATTCAATTTTAGGGGAGGATTGTTAGGAATTCTTGAATGAAGATGTGAAAACGTAGAGGGGGGGTGAATACGTTACCGTTTAAAAACTTTACTACTTGTTGTATCAAATGTCCATTTTAGCTTGTTGTAATATGAAAGACGTTTCTTGTTGTTTATGACCAACATAACTTAATACATGTTATCACACAAGTACAAACAACAAGTCACAACACACACAATCACATAATGCAAACATCAAAGCAAAGCAATAAGTAAAGGGAAAGTGCAAACCATTATTGCATCTAAAACATATAAAACACAATTTTGAAATATTTTCAGTATTTTGATGCATTTCTGAGTGTTTCTGTATGTTTTGCAGTTCAGATTTTACCAAAAATGATGAGTGTTTGAGCACTCATCAATCCCCCACACTAAACTATTGCTAGTCCCTAGCAATATTTTATGAAAACTTGATGGATTTTAAGTCTCTTTACCGAACGCCATCACTTCTGGAGTAGCCAAATGTTTCAGTTCAAGTAAGAACCATGGTACACTGATAACCATGTGATTTTGAGCAAACCACCAGCTGTAAACGGATTTGATTTGTCTTTACCAGAAGCCGTTTGCTTCTGGACTAGCCAACTCTTGATGGAATTCAGTCATCATCTTGGTGAGTTGATTACCAATTATGGTTTTTCAACTGCCTTTACCACAAGCCATAACCTTGCGGGCTAGCCAACTCTTCACTAATTAAAGATATGGTGAGTCGAGTACCATAAAATTTTTGGCAAATTGCAAGCCATAAACGGATTTGATGTATCTTTACCAAGAGCCGTTTGCTCCTGGATTAGCCAATCCTTTTGTCGGTTAGACATGGCGGACTGATAACCAAAAAAAAAAATTGGTC